>MCJB01048078.1:0-50375 GCA_002018475.1 Nicotiana obtusifolia
GGAGGGGGGAGGGGGGAGGGGAAGGAGTACACTAAATATGGGGATATTGGGGAAGATAGGTTGATGAGAGTAGCATAAAAAATTATTTTCCTAAAAATATTTTATACTCTCTAACCAAACACTAAAAAATATTTTTGACATTTTTTTTTCACTCACCAACCAAAAAAAAAAAAAGTGATACAACCACTCATTTTTCCAGGAAAACATTTTGCATGAAAAATATTTTCCTTTATACCAAACACGTCATTAATGGTACGTCATTAGTTCACTGTCTTCTAAGAATGAGGAGATACTGAGTTTTTTAGAAATAGTGATTTATCTCGGGTAATTATTGAAGGCATATGGACTTTTAAAGTCCATAACATGTTTAAATGGATATTTAGAAGGACAACAAGATTCACGAACAAAAAAAAAAAAAAAAAAATAAAATAAAAAATATATATATATATTTTAGGGTCTAGAGTTATTTTAGTCCTTGTAAATCATAGTTAAGACCAAGATATAAATAGTTCATTATATTTTTTATTTTAGCTGATTTTTGGATGAATAGTTTAGGCTGCTTTTGTGAGTTGGGGAAGAGTCCTCTCATCTCTTCAATTCCCCTTAGATTGTAATCTTCTGATTGCTAATTATTGCTTTCTCTAGTTGATTAAATCCATCCTTTCTTCTCTCTCTTTCCCTAATTTCTTATCTATCCCTTTAATTCTATGATATCGTAAAATCATTTATTTTTTGTGATGAGTACAGGTAGAAATTGATTTAGTGTTTCTTTTCTTTTTTAGCTTTCCTTTAGATATACTATGTACTAGTCTTAGTGTACGCGCTGTGTGTCTACCCTATATAAATGAGAAAAAACTTTTTAAAATAGCATAATTAATTATTTGAAAGATGTATTTGTGTTGCATCTCCTTATGTTCACTGTCTCGATTTGGTTCTAAAGTCAAAGAATTTGATAGCTTGCGGTCTTAGATAATAAGGATAATGATCGTCGCATGAACCTCTATAAGAAGTTAAAACAATTCTTTCATGTAAAATGATTTTTTTCAGTAAGCTTATTTTTTTTTGTCGATTGGAATTGAGATCATTTTGGCGCAAGCAGTCATAATGTATTTTGTGATTTGGTTCATAGTATATTCTAACTTCTAACAAATATTTTTTTTAAAATTTTTTTGCATGCAATAAAAATATAATTTAATTATTCATTGCACCATCACACATGCTTTGGATATTTTTGGCTCATTGTTTTGGAGAAAATTGGCAAATAAGTGTGTTTTTATATCAAATGTGAGATTGCTTCATATCAATAATATTTTGAATGAGCAACCGAATTGCTTTGTATATTGTTATTTTGTGTCTAATCTTTGGAGCATGCTCCTAAAAGAATCATCAATAATGATGATGATGATGATGATAATTATAATAATAATAATATAATAATAATAATAATAATAATAAAAAATATGTTAACAAGTAAATTTTTGTAGTATTACTTTGCGTTGATGATGGTAAGGTTCTGTGGCGTTAGTTTTTTTGTGGCTTTTTAGCTTCATGTGAGATTTGCGGCTTTAAAGGATTTGTTATATTGCCTAACGAAGAGAGAATATCCAAGTTGAGGAATTTATTATATATTGTAGTCCTAAATATTAGGCTAAATATTAAATTGAAGTTGATTTGAAAATCTTAAATATTAGGAAGTTAATTTAAATTAATTTAACCCCTTGCGAAATGTATTTTTAAAGAGTAAAAAAAAATGAACGATATTTCGCTAAAAGAGTTCGTGCTTTTAATATAGTACTAGTCTAGGGTACGTGCGTTGCATGTACTGTATATTGATGAGACTAATTTTAAAAATATATATAAATAACATTCAAAGCATGATTTTAGTCACAAAATAAATATTAAGTAAAAATTTGAGTTCTTGAAAATAATAAATATTGATCATGAAATTGACACACATATAATGAATTATATTCATTTATTCATGATCGTGTCTCATAATATTTATTTAAGTAACTAATTAAATTAACATATACAAAAGAAAATCTATTGGTAATTTGAAATTAGAATATCTTATGAATATTGCTTTTATCTTAATAACCATGTATATTTATGATTCGTTATGTAGTAATCAATAAAAATGGACAATTAAGTTAATACTTTAATCATAATATTTTAATTGTTTCAAAGTTATAAATATTGAGAAAAATAATTAAATGTTAATTTTATCCTGTTTGAAATTTATTTTTAAATGCTAAGAAGGTTTACTAATAGTTTGCTCTAAGGCATTATGCTTTTATAATAGTTCATATATATTTTTATGATTAAATAAATATAACAACATGTACTTTGCGTGCAACAAAGAAAGAAGATTATCTTCTGTCTATTAAAATGAACTTGAAAATCGCTTTTTTTTTTTTTTTTCTTTTTTCAAAAAGCTCTTAGATCTTCAAAAGCTATGTATTCTTGCCAAAACAAAAATGTTAAACATGTAGGATTGGAACTAAGTTTAATTTGAACATATTGAATGATGGTTGGGGAACTTTATAGGGTACAATTTCTTCCTTTATTGAGTTAGCTATATATATGATCAATATTTATCAAATTAAAAAACTTAAATTTTTATTTTATTATCAAATATAACTTGTAGTAAGTATATTTACATATTGAGATCAGGTACACGCATAACACAGATACTGTGAATTTTATCAAATAATAAAGACTCCTAACCTAAAAGAAAAAGAAATTGTGTGTGAGGTTTAAGCAAAAACTACAAAAAAAATCTCATAAACCTAAAAGGTATTAACTACAACTAAAGTAATTTAATAATCCAACATAAGGAGTTGAACAGGAGGCGAAAATTTGGGTTAGGTGAAAAAAAAATTAACTACCAAAAAAGGTCTCCTAAACCTAAAAAGACATTGACTGCAAAATAAACACATTTAATACTCCAACATAGGGAGTCGAACGTAGAGGCAAAAATTTAGGCTAGGCAGAATTTTTTTAACTACAGAAATGGTCTCCAAAAACTTAGAGTTATTAACTACTCCACCGCAGGGAGTAGAACGAAAAGGCAAAAATTTAGGCAAAATTTTATTAACTTTCCTAGACCGTTAATAATAGGAGAATAATTAAATAATTATTTCTAATTATTAATAAAATACTCAAGTTATTATTTTGTTTAATGTGAACTCTATATTTAAGTGTAAAAATAGCGAACGACATTTCGTTAAGGGTCTTCGTGCTTTTAATATAATACTAGCTTTAGGGTACGCGTTTTGAGCGTATACCCATATTAATAAAAATAATCATTAAAAATTACATAAGTTTTACTAAACAATATATTTGAGTGATCAAATAAAAAATAAATATAAGTTCCTGAAAATGATAAATATTAACCCTATTTAGCTAGCTTAATAAAAAAAAAATGCCTTATTGTGATTTTGGCATTGTCTTTAATTATTAAAGATAACTCTCTCTCTCTCTCTCTTTAGATTTTTAATTATATTATTATTATTATTATTATTATTATTATTATTATTTTGTTATAATTGTTGAGTATAATTTTCAATTGTCATGCAAAAAACCCGAAGAAGAGGAAAATATTAGTATTTGAGTAGAAAATTAAAATTGTTCAAATATAATATCGAACGATTAAACAAGATTAAGTGATAATTCTATTTAACGTAAAATATATTTTAAAGGAATGGATCACTATACAAATATAGATAAATCAGTACTAATCGACGTGGTTGCGGCATAAATTGCATATAAATTTTGTGTCATGAGAATTATCCTTCTCAAAAGAATTATAATTACAAAGTAGGCATGTGACGAGGTCATGGCGATATTGTCCGAGTTAAGTGTAAAATGAACGTGCTTTAAGCATGTTTTTTCCTCTCTTTCTTTTTTTGTTTATTTTTCTGATTATGTTTTAGAAAATCATAGCTCCACTTTCACTCTATTACATCAGTTGATAGTGATTTTGAACAAAATATTTAATAGTATATTTACGTTAATTTTATTTAGCAGGGATGGTGGGAACTTTGAATCCCCAAAACTAATAGATATTCATGGGAGTTAGTTTCAATATTAAAAAAACAGTTATCAACTTTTAAAAAAGTGTGAATATATATTTGTACGTATCTTAATGTTAGCTGTTTTCAAATAAGGAAAATATTTATATAAGGGAAAACTTAATTAATTTTAAATTCCTAAATATAGGAGTTTTTACATAGTTCAAATAAGAAATTTTTTTAGATGATTTCAAATTCCTAAATATTAGGAACATAATTATTAAATTATAAATTTTATTCAATATAAAATTTAGTTTTAAGGGACAAAAAGGCGAACGATATTTTGTTAAGGATCTTCGTGCTTTTATTATAGTATCGATAGATAGGTAGATATAGATATAGAGTGGTTGTCACAATCTAGTACTACTAATTAATTTTTAATTCTTTTGCTGTTTCGCTTTCTTTCTCTATCTCTGCATGTTTGAGCCAATTATAAATCTGGGAATCGTAAAAAGCGTTTTAGTCTTCCTGGTAATCCATATCTAATCCGGGTGGTGGCCTGATTTTCTTAGTGATATGGTTCTTGAACTTTCAAAAGAGAAAAAAAATGGGATTGTGTTTGTTACGTAGACAAATAAAGACATTAACATAAACCCACAATAGTTTGTTTGTTATCTTGAAGTAACCGTTAATTTATTTTTATTACACTAATGTTAATGAATTTGTAAGGTGTTTAACTTTTAGACGGTGATAATATAAAAGAATTTTCACGTTATCTTGTCACAGAAATAATAACTAAATAGGCATCCGAGATTAATAACCTAAAAATTGTACTATTTGTCGTCATGTCCCTTTATAATTTTAAAAATTAAGAAAATGACTTTTAGATCTCTTATGTATAAAAGATATATCTTTTACGTGTAAAATTAAATCTCGTATGTGTAAAAAAAAAGATAGGGTCATAAAACAAAAAATAAGTTTGTAAAGAGCTACAAAACTAATTGACCCCCTAAAAACTAAGCCAGATAATCTATTACAATAAGTTCGAATACATTAAAGAGATTTTCACCATGTTAATTGGGAAAAAATAAAAAATAGCAAAATTTATAACTAGTAAATGAAAAATAGTCACAGTTTCAAAAGTAATCAAAATTTAACTATTTTTTCTGTTGAAATTACATATGAAGAAGAAGATATTGATCACAAATTTAATCGAGAAACATATTTGCCGATTGACGAAGAGAAGAAAAGTCCATGGTCTTCGATTGCTAAAGTGAAAAGAGGTTAGCCGTTTAAGTTTCAAAGTACAAATGAGACTTGGGAATATCCGATCAATATGGGTCTGTGAGAAATGGCAATTCTCCCCTCATAGTTGTCTACCAATTTTGAGCAATGGATATATCTCAGAATATTTTAGAATCACTACAGCTATAATGAATTATTTCTTTGTATATAATTTATTTTGTAATAGGACAAATACTGTTACTGGAGTAGAATTTATAGGAGGACACATATATGTATAGTACATGGGATAATTTGTATATATCAGCTATATTGTGCAGAGAATTATTCATTCGATACGATATATCAATTCAAGAATTGACTTTTTAATATTATCCACTCTTACATGATATCAGAGCAGGTGGATTAACCTGCTTATTCTGGAACCTTCTTCATTTTTTTTTCTTCATAATTTCTTGTTCTTATTCTTGTTTAAGATGGGAGAAACTGTTGAATCTGCAATCACAGCTTCAGCTGCTGGGGATGATTCATCCAAAAAGGGAGTGATTGATTCATCTCATTCTTTCTTTATTCATTAGTCTGATTTTCTTGGTATGAACCTTGTCTCTTCACCCTTTGATGGCAAGAGCTATGAGGCTTGGTGTAGAGCTATGGTCATAGCTCTTTCAGCCAAGAACAAACCGGACTTTATAGATGGAACTCTTTATGTTTCAGATGAGAGTTCCGGCCTTCAAGGTGCTTGGGCAAGATGCAATGACATGGTGCTTTCTTGGTTGCTTAACTCTCTGTCAAAAGAGATAACATAAAGTGTCCTCTACTCACACAGTACAAAGGACCTGTGGAATTATTTGGAAAATAGATTTGGTCAGACAAATGGGGCTAAACTCTTACAGCTGTAGAAGGAACTAAGTATTGCGGTTCAAGGAAATTCTAGTATGTCAAGTTATTTCACAAAAATAAAGAGTTTCTGGGATGAATTGGACTTATTGATCAACTTTTCTACATGTTCATGTGACTGTGTTTGTGATGCCAAGGAAAAGAAGACTCACCAGGACCAAAGATTGTTGCAGTTCCTAATGCGACTAAATGACACCTACATAGGTGTAAGAAGCAACATTCTATTAGCTTCATCTCTGCCTTCACTTGGACAAGCATACTCCATGGTCATCCAAGATGAGAAGCAAAGAGAAATACATGCCTCACCTGTCTATCCTGGAGATACACCCTCCTTAATTGCTGCACAACAAGGACAATGTGGTAAGAGAAATATGAGAGATTTCAAAGGAAAGAAGGCTGGTTTTGATGCAAAGAAGAACAACTCGTTTTGTTCTTACTACAAGAAACAAGGTCATCTGGCAGCAGAATGTTACAGGCTAATAGGTTTTCCCTCAAACTTCAAGTTCACAAATCAGAAAAGTATCAGGGATCAGTTCAGGGAAACAATGTTTTCAGCTCCGAAGAGAATGGAGAGGAGGAATAAAGTCAGGAAAACATCACCCAGATCTTACAGTTGCTTCAACAAGTCCAGATGGGAAAGCAAGCAGCTAGTACCTCTGAGAACAATGCAGATGTGAACCTTACTGGTATGTATTTCTCACATAATTGCACTTCCTGTTTTGCACATAACAACAATCAGACATGGATATTGGACTGTGGTACATCTGAACATATGACTTTTGATGAAAGTGCTTTCTATAATATGGTTCCTTTACGTAAGCCTTTAAATGTGAATTTACCCAATTCAAGGTAACACATTCAGGATCAATTCTACTCTTTCCTAATCTAACTTTTCACAATGTGTTATATGTCCTTACTTTTAGATTCAATTTACTTTCAGTTCACAAGCTTTGCAGTCAGAATAATTACCTCATTTTATTCACTTCTCTGTTTTGTTTTCTGCAAGCTCCTTCAATGAAGAGATATCTGGTGATTAGTAAGGAGAACTATAGTCTTTACATTCTGCAATCAAGACATTTAAACTCATTTCCAAGAAGCCATCTTCAACTAGCAGGAGAGTTGTTTTAGGAAAAAAATTATGCAATCAAAAGAATTCTTCAGTTTTATTTTTCTTTTTCAGTCATTCAGATGTAAAGAACAAGTTATGGCACTATCATTTAGGCCATATGCCTTTGAGTAATATGAAGAATATTTCATCTATCCTAATTATTCTAGTGATAATTTTCCAGTACCTTGTAGTATGTCCAATGGCTCGACAATTACCTTTTCCAAATAGCTCTATTACTTCTAAGTCTATTTTTGAATTGATACATATCGATACCTGGGGTCCATACAATACTGCCAACTACGATGGATACAAGTATTTTCTTACTATTGTTGATGACTATAGTAGGGGAACTTGGACATATCTACTTAGCACAAAATCAAATACTTTTTCAACTTTACAGTCATTTTTAGCTATGGTGGGGAGACAATTTCACGGTAAAATCAAAGTCATACGTTCAAACAATGCACTTGAGCTTGGAACAGGGAATGCACAAGCAGAATATTTTTTGAGACAATGAATTCTACATTAAACAACTTGTGTTGGGACTCCTCAAGAAGATAGAATTTTAGAGCGCAAACATAAACACCTATTGGAGACTTCCAGGGCTTTACTATACCAATAACATCTGCCTATCCAATTTTGGGGAGATTGTGTGTTGACTGCTACACATTTGATTAACAGGTTCCCTTTAAAGGTTCTTAAATTTAAAGCACCTTATGAGATTTTGTTCAAAGCTAAGCCTAATTATTCCAGATTTAAGTGTTTTGAATGTCTATGCTTTGTTGCTACTCTATAATCTCACAAAACTAAGTTTGATCCTAGAGCTTTGCCTTGTGTTTTATTGGGATATCCGCATGGTAAGAAAGGATATAGAGTCTTAAATTTGACCACAAAGAGGACCTTTGTTTCAAGGGATGTGATTTTTCATGAGTACATCTATTTTTTTGCTTCTATCAACAGTGAAAAGGCGTCAATTTTTCCTACTTCAACTGTTTTATAAGGGAGTTTTGAGGTTCCAGATTTCTCTTCTATCTCTCTTATCAATGAATCATACAGTTCTCAACAAACAAACAATCACATGGATTCAGAGTATTCATAATTTTCTACACTAATTGCAAGTCCACAACTTGGGAGTGGGGGTCATAGAAATTCACTTATTGGAGTCAGGAAATCTCTCAGAACTCATAAAACTCCATTTTACTTAAATGGCTATGTTACAAATATAGTACAATTAACAGATGTCAGCATACCATGTTTTCTTTCTCCTGTAACACCTGTTTCCTACTCATTTTCTGCACTTTCAAACTCAAATCAATCTTTCTTAAATGCCCTTTCAAGTATTCAAGAACCACTAACCTTCACTCAAGCACTTCATTACCTAGGATGGCAGGAGGCAATGCAGAAGGAAATTGAAGCTCTTGTCCAGAATTAGACTTGGGAAGTTGTTGAACTCCCTCAAGGCAAAAGGGCCCTGCTATGAAAATAGATATATATAAGCTTAAGCAACATTCAGATAGGAGTATTGAATGCTTAAAAGCACGATTGGTAATTAGAGGTGATGTGCAACGTGAGGGAATAAATTTCAATGAGACTTTCTCTGCAGTGGTCAAAATAACAACTCTTCGATGTCTATTAACCACTACTGTGAAAAAATTCTAGGAATTATGCCAACTAGACGTTAATAATGCATTCTTACATGGTGACCTAAATGAAGAAGTCTATATGAACTTTCCAGCTGGTATAGATCCACCAACACCGAGACATGTTTGCAAATTAAAAAATTCACTTTGTGGACTTCAGCAAGCTTCAAGACAGTGTCACTTTAAACTCACGGGAACTCTGAGTTTTTAAGGTTACTTGCATTCACTAAATGACTACTCCTTAGTTTTTAAAAGGAAAGACACTTCAATTTCTGTTATATCAGTGTATGTTGACGACATAGTATTAACTGGGAATGATACGGAGGAACTGAATGCTTTAAAATCTTCCTTGATCAAGAGTTCAAAATTAAGGATCTTGGAAGCTTACATTACTTTTTAGGAATGGAAGTTCTTCGAGAGCCGACTGATTTGATACTTTCTCAAAGAAAATTCACTTTGGACTTGCTGAAGGAATTTGATTGTATAGACAAACAACAGTCTATTCACCTTTAGACCCGACACAAAAGCTTCAAGCCAATACTGGAGCAATTATCTCCATTCCCACTTTATATCGCCATCTGATTGGCAAACTCAACACCTCACCCACACAAGATCTGATCTTTCCTTCACCATACAACATCTTGGTCAATTTATGCAGGATCCAAGACAACCACATCTCGAAGCTGCATTGAGAGTTCTTCGCGCTCAAAGAATCGAGACTTGGGCTTTTCATGACTGCTTCACCATCTTTCAAGCTTCAAGATTTTTGCGACTTAAATTGGGGAATATGTCCAGATTCACGAAGATAAGTAAGCGGCTTCTACGTCTCCTTGGGATCTTCCCTAATTTCTTGGAAATCCAAGAAACAGGCTTCAATTTCTCTTAGCTCTGCCGAAGCAGAATACAGGTCGATGCGAAGGGTCGTAGAAGAGATAACTTGGTTGATTCGACTCTTCCACAATATTTCAGCACCAATTACCCTTCCGGTTCCGCTTCAGTCTGATAGCCAAGTCGCAATTCACAAAGCAAAAGAATCCTGTCTTTCACGAAAGGACGAAATATGTTGAAATCGATTGTCATTTTGTGAGACAGCAGTTCCTCGTTGGTCTTATTTCATTCTCCTTTGTAAGATCTTATTCTCAATTAGCGGATTTGTTCACAAAATCACTCACTGAGACGAAACATCACACCTTACTGCGCAAGTTGGGTGTTTTCTCAAACCCCACCAACTTGAGGGGATGATGAAATTACATATGAAGAAGAAGATATTGATCACATGATATCGATTACATGTGTAAGGATAAAATCTGCAAAAATACTCTTAAAAATTCGAAAAAATTTCACCATAGTATGCTAGAGTTTGAATTATTACATATGAGATTCCAGCATAATGTGCTTGAATTTCATAACGTGTTGGAGTTCCAACATAATATGCTGAATACGTAGGAGCTTCATAATCCCGCATATTATGCTGGAAATTTCCGTGTGCTGGAGTTCCAACATAATATGCTAGAAGTTTATACACATGAGTTCCATAATCCAGCATATTATACTGAAATTTTCCGTGTTTCAACAAAATAGTAGTTATTTTTTAGTAACTTTACAAACGCGAGCTATTTTTCAATAATCAGTCCGAAACTGACTAGCCCGTGCTATTTTCACATGTTAAATCCACATTAAAGCGTTTGGCACGAGGCCGATGGCTAACCTCGCTGTCATTTAAAAAATATTTTCTCTTAGTTAGGTTAAAAGTTTTGTGCTATACACCATAATAAGTTTTCAAACAATGTAAATCGTAACTAAGTCGGATAGGTGTGTGCATTTGTCTGTTGTAATTGGTTGCTCTTTTTTATCTCTATGATGGTCTTAAATAGTGAATCAACGTACATGTGATTTGTTATTTTAATCAAACGTAATCATCTGCTCTCGAGTCTTGGGAGATCTATCTTTGTACCTTCTAGATTTCACTTTTTCAAGTTTTATGTGGAGGTAACTAATTCTTTAGTTCCTTTTATGTTAGCAACACCAAAAAAAAAAAAAATGGTCCAAAATATTTGTCACTTTAGAAAACTAAAATAACATAATTTTTTTCAATTTCACTTTTACTACTCCAAAGGTGGCATAAAATCACTCATTACCCATTCAAGATGGTGCAACGACAAAGCTAATATCGCACGATAATTCTAATCACATACCGCAATAGAGACTAACATTTTCCTTCTTTATTATAAATGGTGGACTTCTAATTTGCAACGATTAAAATGAAAATAAAAAATTTTAAGGAGGGAATTAATATCATCTACTCAAAATAACTTCTAATGAAGTGCAAATATTGGAAAAATATGAAAGAGGAAATCAAATATACTCAAATGATGTATTTAGGCCAAAAATTAATATAAAATTTATTGTTGAAGAATAGTTTTCAAGTTCATCTGGAAAATATATAAATAACTAGTTTTACCGATCAACAACTTAAAAGGATTATAAGCAAAATTATTATTAATATTACGTTTTCTTCTTTTAAAAGCATAATTCTGCTAGCGAGCTAAAACTCCCCCAAAATGAAATACACTAAATTGTTTGCTAGAGAAAAAAATGTTTAGCATTCTCTTTCATAATCGATGTCACTCCTCCTTTTTTGCCTGGGACGCGAGACTTTACTAAGCCCTTTTGGATAAAAAGGCTTAATAGAGCTCGTAAAGGGGTTTTCAATTTGGAAAGTGATAAAGAGATGGATTAATCAGGAAAATTTAGAGTCGCCACCTGACAATTGGTTCCGGTGTGTCAGGCCACCATTTTAGTACTTAGACTCAAAGCCAAGTTCGTACCAGAGATTTGGGTAAGGGGGTTCATTTGATTCGGGGAGAAGGGGTTAGGCATTCCCCGAATTCCATGAAAGTCACGGTTGCTTACTCGATTTAGTTGGCTTTTAATACATTTGAATTGAGATAAAAGAACACACAAGAGGGTTGAGGTCATTCCCACCTAATAAAGAAGGAAAATAAGATTAAAATACTAGAGTTCTACTTTTGGCCTCCAAATACAACTTCCTCAGGGCATTCCCCGGAATATCAAATACATAAGTCCTTCGGGGCATTGCCCGGATAAATTTAACTAGGGAATGACCTCTCACCTCAAAATTAACTAACGTCCTAGTATTGCCTACTCAAGTGTGGTCGGCCTAAGCATGATACTAGCGAGCAATGTAATAAGAAATAAGATTTAAAACAAAGAAAAGGTAAAGCTCAGTTCATATCCTTGTTCTTGTAACTTTTATTTCATGCATTTAGCCAAACCCGGTCTAAAAGGCCACTAAAAACAAGAAAAGAGTAAAATCATCATTGCAAATGGGGATATGCTGTCGCATATCCCTCATGCGAATCGCATTCTGTGCATAAGGGTCGCAGATTAGGACCAAATTTTACGCAGTATCCTGTGTCAAAATGCGATCCTATTTGCGATCGCAAATCGTGTGTGCGAACCGCATATTACATAGTTGAAATCGCAGATCAATACAGAGTCATGGGCAAGGTTTAATACCAAAAATGCAGTCTCGTCTGCGATAATCAAGTTGAAAATGTGGACCGCATATCAATTATGCGATCGCAGATTCAACACCAAACACAAATTAATCCTACGTTTCTGACAACTTAGGTCCAAAGTGCGAACCGCATATCAGTTATGCGGTCGCATATTCGACACCAAATGCGGATGATTTGATTGTTTGTTTCGATTTTTCTCTAGTTGGCTGATTATGTTAAACATCAACTACCTTACATTACTTGTTATGGTGTAATCTGGGCATATCAGTTCATGAAGTTAACGAATCAAAGATAAATACTCAAGGCTTTGTCATATTTCAATCATATTAACAAAATGAGCGAGAATTAAGAATTGAACCTGAATGAAGATTTCGTAGTGATTTTGAACGTCGATACAAGCAGTAGGGGGCCACGAACCACGATCGGAACTCGAATTGGCAACTGAATCGAACCCCAGCACACCTCGATCGAAATTGATTCTTGAAAACCTTTCCCCAACCCAGCCGAAGTCGAAGAAGGCCGAAGTATATATATATCTCTGTTTTTCTGGTTTTTATGAAATTTCTTTGAAAAATAAGAAAACTAAAATTGATTCGAACTCCTTTTTTTGGTTTTATGAGGTTTGTTGAAAAAGAAAACTAGACCCCTCTCTTGATTTTTCTGATTTTTCTTGTTCCCCTCTCTCGCTGTGTATATGTTCTATTAGAGGTGATTCCAGTACGTGGGTCAAAAATTACATGTCTACAGTTGCCTCTCTTTGACGGAAAACATGGAGTATTTTCAGATAAAGAACAACAAGACATGTTTTTGACCCGACCTCTGCTTGGGGAAACCAAAACTAAAGGAAAGGGAATGTGACCGAGCCCTGGTATTTGAGCTGCCTACATATTCTTGGTTACAAAGGAATCAGGTCACGTGTAGTTCGCAAATGAGAAGGGTAATGGAGTACCAAGGTGGAGAGTCGATTGGAGTGTCGTCGAAGTTCCGGTCCGCGGTTCCTGCCATTATATCAAAATAAAAGGAAAAATTACATCAGAAGAAAAAGAAAAATACGAGATCTTATTTACTTCTCGTCTTGGATCTTCCTTGAATTTCTACTTGATCTTCAATATAGAATTGGAAAAGTTGATCGTGCAATCTAAGTCGCAATGAAGGACTATCGTCAATGCGGCTGGAGCCGCTAGATCCCACAGCAGCGATCTTCAAACTGATAAACCAACCTTTCACTTCTCATATGGGGAATCATCCACATGAGGACCAGAAGACGGCATTCTAAGGCTATATAGAGCCCTTATCCAAGAAATGGACCCTGTTCTTCAGGTGGGCTCCTGATGCTTCCTATAAATTTGAAGTAACTCTGAAATGGATTCCCTCGTTTTTCAGGTGGGTGCCTGATTTCCGAAACTTGAAAGTGTTCCCTCGTTATCCAGGTGGGTGCCTGATTGCTAAAATTTGAAAGTGTTCCCTCGTTATCCAGGTGGGCGCCTGATTGCTAAAACTCGATTGCTAAAACTCGAATGTATTCCCTCATTATCAAGGTGGGCGCCTGATTGCTAAAATTTGAAGGTGTTCCCTCATTATCCAGGTGGGCGCCTGATTACTAAAACTTGAATGTATTATCTTGTTATCCAGGTGGGCGCCTGATTACTAAAACTTGAATGTATTCCTTGTTATCCAGGTGGGCGCCTGATTACTAAAACTTGAATGTATTCCCTCGTTATCCAGGTGGGCGCCTGATTTGTTAAAATTTGAAAGTGTTCCCTCGTTATCCATGTGGGCACCTGATTGCTAAAATTTGAAGGTGTTCCCTCGTTATCCAGGTAGGCGCCTGATTACTAAAACTTGAATGTATTCCCTCCAGGTGGGCGCCTGATATTTACAACAAAACAACAAAACAAAAGAAACTTTTCTGCTCCAGTTTGGAACCTGAGCATATCTGCAGGGATTAATCGAATTATGTTACCTAAAAACTTCTAAGAATTCAAAACTAAATCCCATTATCCAGGAGGGTCCTGAGAAATTTAAAGCTAATTCCCATTATCCAGGAGGGTCTTGAGAAATTTAAAGCTAATTCCCATTGTCCAGGAGGGTCCCGAGAAATTAAAAATTAAATCTCATTATCCAGGAGGGTCCTGAGAAAGTTAAAACTAGATTCCATTATCCAGGAGGGTCCTGAGAAATTTAAGAATTAAATCCCGTTATCCAGGAGGGTCCTGAGAAATTTAAAATTAAATCCCATTATACAGGAAGGTCCTGAAAATTTAAAACTAAATCCCATTATTCAGGAGGGTCCTGAAAATTTAAAACTAAATCCCATTATCCAGGAGGGTCCTGAAAATTTAAAAATAAATCCCTTTATCCAGAAGGGTCCTGAGAAATTTGAACTATGTCCCATTATCCAGGAGGGTCCTGAGAACTAAAAATTAATTCCAATTATCCAGGAGGGTCCTGAGAAATTTAAAAACTAAATCCCATTATCCAGGAGGGTCCTGAGAACTTCAAAACTAATTCTCATTATCCAGGAGGGTCCTGAGAACTAAAAATTAAATCCCATTATCCAGGAGGGTCCTGAGAAATTTAAAGCTAATTTCCATTATCCAGGAGGGTCCTGAAAAACCGAAAATGAATTTACCTGAGCCATGCTCTCTGCTTGGGGAATTCTTGAATAGAAACTTTTGTCTCCCGAGCCATGTCTTCTTCACAACAGGGCTTTGTGGATTGACTAATTTTCATGCTTCCTGTTTCAGATAACTAAATCTTGTTAGTTTGAAAAATGTGGTGGTTAGTTTGTGGCGTTATTGCTGGGGGTCTACTTCTACTGATGGCCATGCTTCACCCTGATCAGCTGTTTTGAGCGAGCAAAGAGTTGTTTGATCTTTGATTGGGATCGGATCGTACAATCTCTGAATGATCCGAATCTCTTACCCCCTATATGTTGCGTTGCATTTTCATTCTGGACGTTGCTGCGTCCTTGTATTTTCTCAAAACTCAAGAATCACCTTATTGCCTAAACTTTGGTTATCTACATACCGCTCATTCTAAATTATGTCCCTTGTGATATGCTTGGCCGAGTTCAGCTTTGTGCAATTTAGAAGCTAGTAGTAAGCTTTGAAATCCTTTCCTGCTTATTTAGCATGGGCTAATTCGAAGGAAACTCATGAAAATAGACTCCAAAAGTAAAGTGTAATGATTTTGGACAAAAGGAACATAAGGAAATTTTGAACACAGATGATTACATGAGGGAAATTTAGAAAAGAAAGACTTATCTAGGGAAGCAACCAGCTCCAATGATCATGACATGCATTTCGGATTGATCAGCCCGGTCTGTTCAACCAATCATATTCAGCTCATGGCATGAGTCCATACCTCATAAACCGACTTTTCACTGATCCGATTTCTCTGTAAAGTTGCGAGCCCACTTAACTTGTAGTGTCCCGACAAGCTCCTCTTGTTGGTCTATCTTTCAACTCACCATCGCCTTATGGTGCCCGTGAGGGTTTTCACCAATAAGACTCTCTCATTTTAAATTTTCTCTCATCTCACCATCGCCTTATGGTGCCCGTTAGGGTTTTCACGAATAAGACTCTCTCATTTTATATTCCTCTCATCTCACCATTGCCTTATGGTGCCCGTGAGGGTTTTCACCAATAAGACTCTCTCATTTTAAATTTCTCTTCTGCATCCTCGGACGAGGTGTTGCCCCTGATGTAAATCATATCTCTATCTCGCTTGACTCGGCATCCTCAAAGATTGATCGGAAGGTCTTTCTTTGGACCGTAATGTAGGCTTTTGGACAGGGTTAGAAAGAGAGGGGGGCATGAAGGCTCAAAATAATTCGAAATGAAAAGGGCCAAAATTACAACTTTTGGAATCAGATCTTTTCAAATCCAACTTTTGCCCCAGTTTCTTTGGGGCTGGGGAAATTTTAATTTTTTATTTTGGTGAGACCGTACCGTAAGGCTGCCTACGTATCCTTTAAAGGAATCATGTCAAACGTAGTTCAAACATTTTCCCTGTTTGTTTGTTTCTTTCCACTTCTTTTTTTCTTTCTCTTTTTCTTTCTCTTTTTCTTTTCTTTTCCTTTTTCATTTTTTTCTGCTACTGATTCCAAAAGAGGGATATGAAAGGAAATAAATAAGGCTCAAAAGGGTAGCGAAGGATGAAAGTGTTTGGGTAGCGGAATAAAAAGCCTTCGTCATTTCAACTTCGAACATGCCAAGTATAAGATACAATTGAAAATAAGCAAAGAGATCATACATAATACCTCTAAACGGCATCAGAATTGATAGTCGTATCTACACATTTGCCTTCCATGTCTGTTAAATGCAAAGCACCATTAGGCAACACTCTCGTCACAACGAACGGTCCTTGCCAGTTTGGGGCTAATTTGCCTTTAGCTTCCGCCTGATGAGGAAGAATGCGTTTCAATACCATCTAGCCCACTTCAAATTTTCGAGGGCGCACCTTTTTGTTGTATGCTCGAGCCATTCTCTTATGATACAATTGACCATGGCATACTGCAACCAATCTTTTCTCATCAATCAGACTTAGCTGCTCGAGCCGGGTTTTGACCCACTCATCATCATCAATATTGGCTTCTGCAACGATCCTAAGAGATGGAATCTCAACTTCCGCAGGTATAACTGCCTCAGTTCCGTATACCAGCAAATAAGGAGTTGCACCCACTGAAGTGCGGACGGTAGTGCGATAACCCAACAATGCAAAAGGCAACTTTTCATGCCATTGCCGAGAACCCTGAACCATCTTACGAAGTATCTTCTTTATGTTCTTGTTGGCAGCCTCGACAGCTCCATTTGCCTTGGTGCGATAAGGGGTGGAGTTCCGATGCATAATCTTGAACTGTTGGCATACCTCTTTCATTAAATGGCTGTTGAAATTAGCAGCATTGTTTGTGATGATCACCTTGGGAATTCCGAACCGACAAATGATGTTTGAATGAACAAAATCCACCACTGCCTTCTTGGTTACGGACTTGAAAGTTACAGCTTCGACCCATTTGGTAAAGTAATCCCAGAATAAATCTATGCCGGTTTGACGCTGCCGACTCGATTAGCCCAATAACATCCATGCCCCAAGCAACAAAGGGCCAAGGTGCAGACATTGTGTGTAGCTCGGATGGAGGAGAATGAATCAAATCACCGTGTACCTGGCATTGATGACACTTACGAACAAAGCTGATACTATCCCGTTCCGTGGTGAGCCAATAATAACCTGCTCGAAGTATCTTCTTTGCCAATACATACCCATTCATATGTGGACATCAAATTCCAGAATGTACTTCAGCCATGATAATTGAGGCTTCTTTAGCATCTACACACCTCAGCAATCCTAAATCCGGAGTCCTCTTGTACAAGATTCCTCCGTTCAAGAAAAATCCACTGGCCAGACGTCGATGGTTCTTTTTTGGTCATTTGTAGCATATAACGGATATACCCCTGACCTGATGTATTCCTTGATATCATGGAACCAAGGCTCGCCATCGATTTCCTCTTCCACCACATTACAATAGGCATGTTGATCATGAACTTGGATATGTATGGGGTCGACATAAACCTTGTCTGGATGATGTAACATTGATGCTAGGGTGGCCAAGGTATCAGCAATCTCATTATGAATCCTGGGAATATGTCTAAATTCAACTGACCTAAAGCTTTGACAAAGATCATGCAAGTACTGTTGGTAAGGTATGAGCTTCAAATCTCGAGTTTCCCATTCTCCTTGAATCTGGTGGACCAAAAGATCTGAATCTCCCAGAACAAGTATCTCCTGGACCCCTATGTCTATAGCTAACCTCAAACCCATAATGCATGCTTCGTACTCAGCCATGCTGTTGGTGCAATAAAATCGAAGCTGGACTGTTACAGGTTAGTGTTGCGCTGTTTCAGAGATAAGTACAGCCCCTATTCCGACCCCTTTCATGTTAGCAGCTCCATCAAAGAAAAGTTTTCAACCTGGTTTTTCATCGTGGTCAACCTCGTCAACATACATGACTTCTTCATCAGGAAAATAAGTCTTCAACGGCTCATACTCGTCATCCACCTGATTCTCGGCCAAGTGGTCGGCCAAGGCTTGGGCTTTCATCGCGGTCCGAGTGACATAGATGATATCAAACTCTGTAAGTAAAATCTGCCACTTTGCAAGTCTTCCGGTGGGCATATGCTTCTGAAAGATATACTTCAAAGGATCCATGCGAGAAATGAGGTAAGTGGTGTGGGATGATAGATAATGCTTCAACTTTTGTGCCACCCAAGTCAAGGCGCAACATGTCTTCTCGAGCAGAGTGTGCTTAACCTCATAGGGAGTGAACTTCTTACTGAGATAATAGATTGCTTGCTCCTTCTTTCCTGTGATGTCATGCTGACCCAACACGCAACCAAAAGAATTGTCAAGACTATCAAATAAAGAATTAGAGGTCTCCCCGGCTCTGGTGGGACCAGCACCGGTGGATTCGACAGAGATCTCTTGATTTTATCAAATGCTTCTTGACACTCGTCAGTCCACTGGGCTGCAGCATTATTCTTCAACATCTTAAAGATGAGCTCGCAGGTTGTCGTGAGTTGAGCAATAAACTTGCTGATGTAATTCAACCTTCCAAGTAGGCTCATCACTTTTGTTTTGTTCCTTGGCGGTGGTAATTCTTGAATGGATTTGATCTTTGATGGATCCAGTTCAATACCGCGTCGACTGACCACGAATCCCAGCAATTTACCGGACGGGACACTAAATGCACATTTTGCTGGATTGAGCTTGAGATTGTACCTGCGGAGCCTTTGGAAAAACTTTCTCAGATCTTTGACATGGTCAGACTGCTTCTTTGACTTTATTGTCACATCATCTACATAAACCTCAATCTCATTGTGTATCATGTCATGAAACATGGTAGTCATCGCCCTCATGTAAGTTGCCCCAGCATTCTTCAAACCAAATGGCATTACCCGATAACAGTGTGTTCCCCAATGCTGTCTTTTCTGCATCTTCCTCGTCCATCAAGATCTGATGGTATCCCGCGTAACAGTCCATGAAAGACCCAATCTCATGCTTGGCACAGTTATCGATCAGAATGTGCATGTTCGGCAATGGAAAATCATCCCTTGGGCTCGCTTTGTTGAGATCATGGTAATCAACACAAACCCTGGTCTTACCATCCTTCTTTGGTACTGGCACAACGTTGGCTAACCAAACGGGATATCGAGTGACCCGAATGACCTTTGCAGTAAGCTGCTTTGTGATTTCTTCTTTGATCTTCACACTCATATCGGGCTTGAACTTTCGCAGCTTTTGCTTGACGGGGAGACATGCTGGATCGGTTGGTTATTTATGGACTACCAGATTAGTGCTTAAACCCGGCATCTTGTCATATGACCAGGCGAAGACATCTTTGTACTCAAACAATATTTTGATTATTTCCTCCTTCACTTGTGGTTCTATATGCACACTTATCTTGGTTTCCCTAACATCATCCTGGTCCCCTAGATTGATTGCTTCAGTCTTACTCAAATTAGGTCTCGATTTTTCTTCAAATTGTTTTAGCTCTTTGCTGATTTGCTCAAATTCCACTTCTTCATCATATTCTATTTCATCATCACATTCTACTTCTTGGATTGTTATTTCAGAATTAGATTAGCTTTTAAAACTTGGCTAAAAATTCCTCATGCATATCATGTCACTGCAACCAGCATAAAAAGGACTATACAAAAGAACAAAATAAAACATTATTAAGAATAATAGAAAACGGAAAATTGCATTTCATTGAAAATAAAAGGATAGAAAGGTCTGAGCGTCAGGATAAGCAAAACTTAAAAAGAAAGAAAGATCCGGATTACAACCCTGGAACGACCTAGATAACAGGAAAGGAAATAAAGCAAACTACCAAAACTCCTTCCCGGTGGGGAGAGGAGTAACTTCCCAATTGCTAAGCCTCACGTTCGGGCCAACAAACTGCACATCTGCTTTACTAGAGCCTTCACCAACCTCTACCATATTGACCTCTTTGAAAAGTCTTCGGATCCCCTTGATTGTATCTTCATCAACGTTGACCACAGGTTTTGGGAGTGAGGAGGTTGGAGGTTTTCTGGCTCCTGATTTGACAAAAGACTTAGAGATGCGTGGGACTGGCTTGGAGAGAGACCATACCTTCTGTTTTGGATTCTTAAACCTTTTCATGTCCTCTTCTGTGGGCGTGAATCCCAAACCAAATGTACCATAATTCCCATTGGGGCATATTGGATGCACAATACCTTGCAGAGATGATCCCAGACCTTTGCCCGGCACAAAACCATTCTTCAACATTTCATTCGCAACCATGACAGATGCGGAGGATAACTTGGGACCCGGAATGCATTTTCCTTTAATGATCTTATCAACAGACACTGTTTCAAAAGTTTGAAAGACCCACGGTCCCTTATTATCTTCAGCTTCAACGAACGGAACAGTTGTGTCATTGCAAGCTGACAAATATTCCTCACCATGCACAACTATTTCCTGCCTGTCCCATTCGAATTTAACCATTTGATGCAGAGAGGAAGGGATTGCCTTAGCAGCATGTATCCAAAGCCTTCCCAACAACAGATTGTAGGAGACAACTACATCTAACACTTGGAATTCCATAGTGAACTCAAGTGGCCCTATTGACAATTCGAGCATTATGTCTCCAACAGAATCTTTACCTCCTCTGTCAAAGCCTCGAACGCACACAGTGTTCAAGCGGATCCTTTCGGTGCCAATATTTAGTTTTTGCAGAAGACAAAGGACAAATATTTGCACTAGGGCCATTGTCAACCAAAACCCTCGAGACGACAGCATCTTCGCACTTCACTGTGAGATAGAGAGCTCGGTTATGTTTTGTACCCTCGATAGGAAGTTCATCATCCGAGAAAGTGATCCTATTTGCTTCGAAGATCTTGCCAGCTATCTTTTCCAAGTGGTTCACCGTGATCTTATCAGGAACATGTGCCTCATTTAAAATCTTCATCAAGACCCTGCGATGTTCATCTGAGTGTATCAGCAAAGACAAAAGAGAAATCTGAGCTGGTGTTTTCCTCAACTGCTCTATAATGGAATAATCTTGTCCCTTCATCTTCTTTAAGAACTCCTCAGCCTCTTCTTCGGTAACCGATTTCTTTATTGGCATTTGGCTATCTTTGAATGGCTTAACTTTCCTTAATTCTTCTGGAGCGAAACATCTCCCAGAACGAGTTAGTCCTCCAGTTTCATTTACTTCTTCCTCCACTTCTTTTCCTTTGTATGTCACTATCACTTGCTTGTAATTCCACGGAACAGCCTTGGCATCAACCACTGGCAGCTGGGTTACTAGTTTAATGATATAGGGGTAATATGAGCCCCTTTCACAAATAGGACAGGCTTACTTGAAATCCCCAGCACTACCACTTTTGAGCTTTCTGGACTTGCCGCAATATCTTTTAACATCACTTTCACGACCAACACCGGTGGTTTCAAATTGAGCGGGCTCGGCTTTTCTGTCGCCCCTTCAACTGTCACAGGCTTTGCTTTGGTGGAATATGGATTTTTAACCAAATTATTTTCACTGGCCCGAATCATCATGACGGACTTATAAGACTTCTTGGGTTCCTCGTCCTTGTAGACTACTTCAATCATATGTGTCTCTTCATGGGCAGGCAAAGGGTTCAGGTTGGTGTTTGGAGTGTCTGGGCTTTGGACTACAATTTGGTTTGTATCGATGAGCTCTTGGATCGCCCGTTTCAGGTGCCAACATTTCTCTATATCATGGCCTGGAGCATCAGAGCAATAAGCACATCTTAGGGAATAATCAAGGTTCTTTGGAGGGGGGTTTGGTATTTTTGACTCAATTGGCCTCAAAACGTCCAACCGCCTTAACCTTTGGAATAGACTGGCATAAGATTCTCCAAGCGGGGTAAAAGTTTGTTTCCGCTGCTGCCTCTCTCTCCTATAATCTGGTCTTGGTCGAAAGTGTGGACCATTGGGGTGTTGGTAAGGTTGTGGAGATGGGTAAGTATTTTGTGGAGCTGGGTAGGTATTCTGTGGGACAGGGGCACGCCACTGTGTATAAGGAGGGGGTGGAGCATATGACTGGGCATGGTGAACAAAGTATTGGGGTAGTTTGGCTAAGTCTTGTGGGCTTGGCGAAGAAAAGTAATGTTGAGGGGTATTATATGGAGCTTGGATGTAAGTTTGAGGTCGGGGTTGAGGATGGGTATACTGGTGAGGTGAACCCCTCTGGCCCTGCCATGATCCGGAGACAACCATAGTGACGTCTTCCTTCTTCTTCTTGCCTAGAAAACTTCCGGTACCACTCTGGATTGCCTGGGTGGTTGCTTTTATAGCAGAATAACTCATGATCTTACTGGACTTGAGCCCCTCTTCTACCATTTCTCCCATCTTTACCACATCATTGAAAGATTTACCAATGGCTGAGATCAAGTGTCCATAGTAAGTGGGCTCCAGGGCTTTAAGGAAGTACTTAACCATCTCGTCTTCTTCCATTAGAGGATTGACTCGTGCAGCTTGTTCCCTCCATCAGAACCCATATTCTCTAAAGCTTTCACTAGGTTTCTTTTCCACCTTGGTCAGAGATAGGCAGTCTGGAACGATGTCTATGTTGTACTGAAAATGTCGGGTGAAGGCCTGAGCCATATCGTCCTAAGTGTACCACTAGCTAATGTCCTGGGGGGTGTACCATTCTAAAGCTGCCCCACTCAGACTTTGGCTGAAGTAGGCCACTAGTAATTCGTCCTTTCCTCCGGCACCTCTCATCTTACTGCAATAACCCCTTAGATGGGCAACAGGATCCCCATGTACGTCATACAAGTCGAACTTGGGCATCTTGAACCCGGCAGGCAGTTGGACATCGGGGAACAAACATAAATCCTTATAGGCCACACTCACCTGGTTCCCCAACCCTTGCATATTTCTCAATGACTGCTCGAGACTCTGTAACTTCCTAAACATCTCCTCCTGCTCTGCATTCTTGGGTGGTTTGTTAGTTCGACATGAGGCTCAAATTGGTGGGTGTAGGAGTAAGGGTCTGGGACTTTGAAAGTGGGCTCCGGTGCATGGTAATGGGCATCGGGGGCAGGAAATGCGGGCTCACTAGAGGATCGATGAAGGGTAGTTTGTGGTGGGGGTACAAAAATAGGAGCAGATGTTGGAGCAGGGTACGAGGTTGTCTTGGCTGGTGGAGCATGAAAAGTTTGGGTCGAAGTGCCGGGGTAATTGTGGTAAAGGGTGAAACCGGGTGCGTGTTGTGGTGAAAGATCAATGATATTGGCCATCTGGGATTGAGAGAGTGGTGGAATGGAAGCAGGGTTTTCTGTGTAGTTGGTAGGGAATGAGGGTGGAGGGTGTCCCTTAATCCATGCTTGATACATCTCTGCCATCTGATGTTTCAACCTCCGAACCTCCTCTTGCAATTCCGATTCCGATTCCACAACCTCTCTCGGCGGGTCTACAACTGCAGTGTCTGTTTCCTTGCTAACCATGATTGTTTGGTGCTTTGATCGGGTGTTGTATGGATGACTTGCCAGGATTCCAACAAACTAACCACCTTCTTGAGTGAGTTAGAATATAACGTAGGACAACAACACAAAACCATCATGTTAGAGTTAGTGCATTTAGCAGATAATAATATCACACTAAATGCAATGCACCTAGCAACAAATAACGGTTCTAAAGTGGTTGTGAGGGTCGCAAAGTCATATGGCATCATCCCGATTTACTTATTCCGTTCTTGTCTTCTTTCTCTCTTTTTTTCCTTACACCTCTCACCACTTTCTCTCTTTTGATGCAAAATGACTTGATAGAACCTGATGTAGGTTGCGTATGTATCAAACCAAGCATAGTTCTGAAAAAGTAATGGGAAAGTAAAATTTTGGATTTTCATTTAAAGCCTTTGATAAGAATTATGATAATGGAAGACCCGACACGCTTGACTACACTTTGACCAACCTTGACACTACTTAAAGGATTCAGTATTCCTAGACAAGTCATGAAAATAAAGACAACATGAGATAATCTTAAAACATTTAAATAGAATGAATCCTCAAATTGCTCCTGAATGCAACTGTCCTGGCCGGGATGGTCCTGGGCTATCCGTCATGCCCAAGCTTTGCAACATGCCCCATAGAGAAACACCGATGCTAGGAATAAAGGTCCTGGCCTGTGCCCCTGCCTCCTGAAGTCCAACCCTAAACAAATATTGCCCACGCTGCTCCACTTTTGCTGCTAATTCCGCTAACTGAGACTTTATCAACTCAAACTTATCCTGGGGATCTTGGTCCGATGCTTCCTCAAAATCATCTGTCTGAACTGCCCGCCCCCTAAGCTGTGCTGGCAATGGGGTACTGACCCCTGGTGAGACGGACTGTGACCAAATCAGGTACTCTTGAGTACATTCGGGCCTGCCAATATCCTTTACTAATGTATCTTTCTTCATCCTCTTTGCATTGTTCCAGTATTGCACGTACTTGATTTCGTCAACCACCTTTTTGCTAACATTCATGATGTACCTCCGAAGGTTCAAAGTTGGAGGCTCCTTTTGTCGTCTGCCCAACTGTCGCATTACCCTGACCGGCGTATATGGTCTGACACACTTGAGTGCTATCAGCATCAAGAAAGGCTGCTGAGGCATCCTACTAAGATATCATCTAAAGGTAGCCAAAGGTAAGCCCACAAAACATTCTCGTTTGTCCTCGAACCAAGGAACTCAATCCAAGTTGTGACACCTATTGGGTATGTAAACTTAGGAGATTTCATCCTACGCTCGATGCATACCACTCGATCCCTCAAAACACGATCGATGGGACAAAGTAGAGAAGCTGTGTGCAAATGCTCCATCATCCATAATTGTAGAGAAAAAGGTTACTTCCCTCGAAATACCTGACACCTCCCCTCACTTCGCTCAGGGCTCGGTACAACTCTGCTAAGATCATTGGCACAATGGTAACGGTTTTGTGTTGCTTTTCATGAAATAGTGCCATTACCACTGACTGCAGACGAGTGCTAATGTGCCTCTCGTCTAATGGAAAAACCAATAATCCCAACAAAGCAAGGCTGAAAGCTTCGAGGCGACGTCTTTGCCATCTTGCTTTGGTTGTGCAGAACTCATCCCAAAAGACGTCGACACTATCCTGTGGTCCAAATCTAGCAAACAAATAATCCAAGGATATCCAAGACTGGTCAAGGCACTTTAAATGCTTGTTATCTTTTAGGCCCGAGTCATTGAGAAATCTTGTCCTAGAGAGGTCCCGGGGAAGTATCATATTCTTGCCTATATAACTTAAGCGGGTGAGACCGGACATTTCTCCTAAGGTAGGAGTCATCTCACACTCCCCAAATTTGAAAGTTAAGTTCTGCTGGTCCCAGTAGGTCAACATTGCCTCCACTAAGTCTGGGCGGGGTGTGATATCAAGAAGGGAAGTTAGGGTACCCAATTTCTGCATTAACTCATGCTGCTCTAACGACGAAAACATATTCCACCACTTGATCAACTTCTTAGGAATCTTTACCACCATCAGCACTTTGGATCGAATCAGCGGGTCCATACCTGAATAAAGGGAATCATGGTTAATGACCCGGAACACTACTACAACACCACAACATTTCCTGATGGACAAAATGCAAGACACAATTCGGCTATATTTGCAGATTGGCCTAAGTGGGTGAAAGTGACTATTAGTGCAGACTTGACAAAATTGACCCCTAAGCATGAGAAATACTTCATTTAAAGCTTACATGACCCTAATATCCCGACAATCATGGTCTTAAAGAATTATTTATGAAAATGGACCATTTGCAAAAATGGTCGATATGGCCAAATGTGGCAAGGGACGCAAACCCGACACGGATGAACCTTAGAGGGGGCTCAAGTTCCTAAGACAGGGGTAATTGAACCACCTTTGCAAAATAACCCTATTTTGCAAGAATGGCCGATGTGGCCCAAAAGTGGCTAGACATGCAAGAGTTGGCTACAACCCCGGAAGCCAAGAACCTAAGACTTACTAGGAAGACCGGACCCTATGTGGGTTGCCTACGTATCCCGCCCGGAAGACGAGAATCAGGTTCGCGTAGTTCGGAAGGATGCAACTAAAAAACTATATTTTTGTCTCTTGAAAATGATAAAAAATGTAAAAACTCTTAGGCCTCTTTTTTTTGAATTCTTGGAAAATGACGAAAAACTGTAAAATCTCTTTTCCTTTCATCCTTTTTCGATTTTTCTTTTTTTTTTAATCTTTTTTTTTAATTTTCAAAAAAGAATATGAAAGAAAATACTAGTGGGGCCCCATTTACTTCATTTTCACCCTTCTTCTAAGACATCGGTCTGCCAAATGACCTTTTTACCCTCATAGATGCAACATTTAGCACATAGGATGATTAAACGTCATTTTGGGCCACGGGCCCATTTTGACGAGATTTGGACAAGGTTCCTACCAAGGGACACAGTGCCTGGGACTGGGCCCTGCTAGGTCTAAATGACATGATGCAGATAACAATGACCTAAAGGCTGACCTAAGTTTTGGGTTTACTAACAAGGCAGTTCGGGGAAACCGTATGGTCGATGGTGGCTGCTCAAGCTTTCCACCAACTCCATACGTCCGTCGGCTTTCCCTCCTAAATTAAGGGTGACTGAACGAACAGTTCGTGCACGCGACGCGTGCTTCGAAACTTATTGCAGAAAGAAATGATCGGGCAATGCATATGATGACCGTTATAAAGCGATAAACACATAAAAGCAAAATTGTAAACACATAAACAACTGGCAAATAACAGAAGATAAAAGCATAATAAAAGTTAAGTAAAGCTAACGAAAAAGCATAAAAACTCAACCAAAGAAAAAGCATAAAAACTCAACCAAACATTTTAAAAGCCAACAAATCAAGTACTAGCTTGAACCCGCAAGAGAATTCCCCAGCAGAGTCGCCAGAGCTGTCACTCCTCCTTTTTTGCGTGGGACGCGAGACTTTACTAAGCCCTTTTGGATAAAAAGGCTTAATAGAGCTCGTAAAAGGGTTTTCAATTTGGAAAGTGACAAAGAGATGGATTAATCAGGAAAATTTAGAGTCGCCACCTGACAATTGGTTCCGGTGTGCTAGGCCACCATTTTAGAACTTAGACTCAAAGCCAAGTTCGTACCAGAGATTTGGGTAAGGGGATTCATTTGATTCTGGGAGAAGGGGTTAGGCATTCCCCGAATCCCGTGAAAGTCACGGTTGCGTACTCGATTTAGTTGGCTTTTAATACATTTCAATTGTGATAAAAAAACACACAAGAGGCTTGAGGTTATTCCCACATAATAAAGAAGGAAAAACAAGATTAAAATACTAGAGTTCTACTTTTGGCCTCCAAATACAACTTCCTCAGGGCATTCTCCGGAATATCAAAAACATAAGTCCTTCGGGGCATTCCCCGGATAAATTTAACTAGGGAATGACCTCTCACCTCAAAATTAACTAACGTCCTAGTATTGCCTACCCAAGTGTGGTCGGCCTAAGCATGATACTAGCGAGCTGTGTAATAAGAAATAAGATTTAAAACAAAGAAAAGGTAAAGCTCAGTTCATATCCTTGTTCTTTTAACTTTTATTTCATGTATTTAGCCAAACCCGGTCCAAAAAGCCACTAAAAACAAGAAAAGAGTAAAATCATCATTGCAAATGGGGATATGCGACAGCATATGCCTCATGCGAATCGCATTCTGTGCATAAGGGTCGCAGATTAGAACCAAATTTTACGCAGTATCCTGTGTCAAAATACGATCCTATTTGCGATCGCAAATCGTGTGTGCGAACCGCGTATTACACAGTTGAAATCGCAGATCAATACAGAGTCCTGGGCAAGGTTTAATACCAGAAATTCCGTCTCGTCTGTGATAATCAAGTTGAAAATGCGGACCGCATATCAATTATGCGATCGCAGATTCAACACCAAACACAAATTAATCCTACGTTTCTGACAACTTAGGTCCAAAGTGCGAACCGCATATCAGTTATGCGGTCGCAGATTCGACGCCAAATGCGGATGATTTGATTGTTTGTTTCGATTTTTCTCTAGTTGGCTGATTATGTTAAACATCAACTACCTTACATTACTTGTTATGGTGTAATCTGGGCATATCAGTTCATGAAGTTAACGAATCAAAGATAAATACTCAAGGCTTTGTCATATTTCAATCATATTAACAAAATGAGAGAGAATTAAGAATTGAACCTGAATGAAGATTTCGTAGTGATTTTGAACGTCGATACAAGCAGCAGGGGGCCACGAACCACGATCGGAACTCGAATTGGCAACTGAATCGAACCCCAACACACCTCGATCAAAATTGATTCTTGAAAACTTTTCCCCAACCCAGCCGAAGTCGAAGAAGGCCGAAGTATATATATCTCTGTTTTTCAGGTTTTTATGAAATTTCTTTGAAAAAGAAGAAAACTATAATTGATTCGAACTCCTTTTTTTTTTTTTGGTTTTCTGAGGTTTGTTGAAAAAGAAAACTAGACCCCTCTCTTGATTTTTCTGATTTTTCTTGTTCCCCTCTCTCGCCGTGTATATGTTCGATCTCTCATCTGCTAGACCCTCTCTTATTCTTGTTCTCCAAGATAACCGCCCTCTTTCAGAAACCCCCAAAATCTGTTAGTAATGAAATAAGTGGGGAGGTCGTGTGTGAGAGTGAGGAAATATTCTCTGTCAGAGTTGGTTATTCATACGTGGCATCAAGGGAAAGAGTGGGCTAGGTTATTGAGTCGAAATTTTGGGCTTTTAATTCTGAATTTGGACCTCAAAAGTTTACCAAACTTGAGCTAGGAATAAAGCTGAAACTCTGATTTCAAATATCCAGAAATAAGCCTTTTAATAATATGGTTAAAGACAAAAGTTGGGACTATATTTGGTATTTTTCGATTTTGTACCTAAAACATATTTAATTTTAATAATAAAACGAATTTCTTCAAAATAGGCTCCAATAATTATTCTAAAAGTACTATGACTATTAGAGGTGATTTCAGTACGTGGGTCAAAAATTACATGTCTACAATCGATCCTTGTACTATCAAAGAGATATTATTCCCACTCATAATCCTTTGTGAGCCTGTAAATCCATACCTTTAATTAAGTTAAAGTTATATTATTAGAATAAATGAGTAATTAAACTATGTACAATATATTTCACTATCCACACATACAACTTAATTCATATTTTATTAGGGCTGGCAAAGTATATAAGGAAAGACTGAAGTCAAAGGCGGCTCCATAAAATTTGTGGGCTAAAGTCAAATTTTAATAAAAGGCCTTATACTTTTGTTATTAGTATATGCAAAAAAGTTAGTGTGCCATTTTTTTCATACTTGCTGTTCATAGTATAACATTCTTAAATGACATACAGCCTTTAACTTCACATAGTTATATTATTATTATTTATATTAGAAAGGAATAATTTAAATAAATAAGATTTTAGACATGTATTTGCAATATGTGACGTTTGATATTATTGTAAAAAATATATTTACTAACATGAAGATTTAAGTAGTTTAATTCAAAGTTCTAAAAATATTTCTATTGTTAAAGAGTAGACAATTTTTATTTCTTCCTTTTTTACAAAATTTTTTGTACTTTTTTATTTTTTTCTATAACATTAAGGGGTTTTTTCGTTCCTATACAATATTTCAAAACTTATTACGAAAATTGTCCATGTTTATGAATTTACCCTGCCTAAACACAGTTTATCTACAAAATCTATACATTTATATAAACTAGAATCCTTTATGCGATAATCTTCCTTATTTAGGCGCGAGATTTTTGGGATTGCTTAGAGATTTTACTGACGCAATCCCCGCACCAATTATGAAGGCAACATATTCGTAGAATTCTTCTATTACGCAGATTTTCAGTGGTTATCATCACATCCTTCTATTCTCTATTTTTTTTTTGGTTTCCTCTGGTTTTTCATAAACTATGATTTTGAACAATTCAATTGCAAACAATTAGCTACAATCGAATTGAATTTCGAGACATAATGTCAAAATTAGCGATTATGCTTCAACTCAATGGGTGGTGGGATAACGTTGGCAGATACAAAGATTTTGATGTTGATGGAATTGTAGTTAATGACGATTCAAATTATAGTCAATTGAATTCCGCAATTGCAGAGCATCTAATGATCGATACCTCCGCAAAAATCATCGAAATCAAATACACTGTCAATGAACGTTGTCCTCCAATGAAAATTCGGAATAATATGGGAATGCGAGTGTGTATGGAGACGAAAAAGGAAAAAAAAACTTAGGAATGTATCCGCTGTGTATAGCAGTGCGTGATTACAATTTGGAATGCAGTATGTCGAGTGCGAGCACAATCGCAGGTTTGTTTCTAGTGCTGATGTTTTTTCAATTTCAAGTGTTTTACAATTTTTTTTTCATATTATCTACAATTATATTACATAACAAATGTAGTTCAACTATTTTGTCTCTACAAGCATTATTCAAATATTGAACACACGAATATATAGAGGTTTGAATTGCTAAACTTTTAATTGAGTGCATGTTCTTCTGATTATCGTAATACTAACATTGTACTGTCAAGCAATTGTAACACAATTGGAGAAGTATCAGGAATAATGAAGTTGATTGATATGCAAATATCTCCAGCGATTGTGGAATTTGAAAGCATCATCACAATAGAACATACGCCATATGTAATTGAAGTTGGCCAAGTTTATCAAGACAAGAAAATAATTGTCAGTGCAATGGAGCATTATTCTGTCATGAATAAGTTTCAATTTAGAGTGAAAAGGTCTAGTGCAAGAAGGTATGAACATTTTATTTGTCATTCATATTGTGGATAAGTTGTAGTTTTTTTGTATATAAATTGTTTAAGATAATTTTTTGCGCATAAACAACCTCGTATTTTGTAGCTAAAATTCTATAACATATTTTGAATTAGTTTTATTCTGTAGCTACTGCCTCGTATGTGTTGGTGACAATTATACGTGGCACTTCAACTCCACTAGCATACATAAATCAGCATTGTTCAAGGTTCGAAAATTCAATAGCTTGCACACATGCTCTTTGATGGACAACACATACATACAATGCAAACCAACTGCCATGATAGTTGGCAGCGTGGTGATGCCAAAATATGCAGATCCTAAGATAATATACACAACAAAAGACATACAAACTGACATGTTGTCGGATCATGGTGTGAACTTAACATACATGCAAGCTTGGAGAGCAAAGGAAAATGCTTTGGAATTTTTAAGAGGTCATCCTGCTTATTCCTACAGCCGATTTCCGAGTTATTTGTATATTCTGGAGAAGACTTATCCGGGGTTGGTAGTGAAATTGTAGAAGACTGAAGATGATTGTTTCTTGTATGCATTTGTTGCACTTAGTACGTCCATCAAGGGTTGAAAGCATTATAAGTCAGTTGTAGTAGTTGATGAGACCTTCTTGAAGTCGGCATATAGGGGAATCATGCTAACAACTAGCACAATGGATGCATCAGGTAATGTTGATAAATTGTAAAAATATTGTTATAAAGTTATTTTTGAGACTGTATTTTTTATATTCTTAAATTTTATTACAGAAATTGAATTTCTTTTTGCCACCTGTATGATAGGTAGCATATTACCACTAGCTGACGCCGTTGTTGATTCAGAAAATGACGCATCGTGGAGGTGGTTTTTTGAGCAATTCAAACATGCATATGGAGAAAAACCAAATATGTATGTTGTTTCGGACCGGAATGAGAGTATCTTGAAGGTAACATCTACTGTTTATACCAGCATGTCACATTATGCTTGCATGTGGCATATTTGGACAAATGTAAGGTCAAATTTCAAGAAGGGTCATCTAAAGTTAAGTGAATTATACTTTGCCACGGCACGATGATACACGCTTGATGAATTTAATGAAAGAATGTCAAAGATTGAAGAGATCGACACACGTGTTAAAGCATACCTATACGATATTGGCTATCACAGATGGTCTCGGGTACATGCTACAGTGAACAGAACGTGGACAATGACATCAAACATTGGGCAGAGTCAATAAATGCGGTAACCAAGGATGCAAGAGAGCTGCCCGTAGTAGAACAATTAGAGTACATGAGAACTTTTCTTGAATGTTGGAATAATGAAAAGTTATTGAATGCAAAGGGTACATTCACATACCTTGAGAAAAAATACAACAAAGAGTTGGAGGACGACAAGACATTATCACAGAAGATGAGAGTAAGCTATAGCCAATAACATCAGATCATTGATTCCATCAAACTAAATATATACTGTTAATTGTAGAAAAGTTGTTGTCTAATTGTAGTTATTTTATTTTGTATTTGTTGCTGACAACTTGTTGTGTGTTTGTAATAAAATTGTAGGTGAAGACTTCAACAGATTACATCCATATTGTGATAGATGGTGTAGAGCGCTTCATTGTTTGCCTAAACAAGAGATGTAGTTGTGGACAATTCCAGCTTGATGAACTTCCTTGTGCACATGCTTTGGCGGCTTTGAGGCACAGAAACGAGTCTTCTGAAAACTATTGTTCTTCTTATTACACGAGCGAGAGCCCTCTGCAGACTTATGAAATACCAGTAGACCCGCTGCCTGACAAAAGCAAATGGAATGTGCCACAACATATAGCTGAAGAAGTTGTAAAGCCACCTTCCGAAAAAAGGCAGCCAGGGAGACCTAAAAAACAAAGATACAAATCATATGATGAAGTGAATGCAAAAAACTATAAGGTTTCATGTGGTAACTGCGAGTAGAAGGGCATAACAAAAGATCTTGCAGGAATGCTCCAATAAGGAAATAAAAATTAATGCAATTTAAAGTTTTTTTTTACTTAGTACTATTGATGAGAATTTATTCTGTTCAGACGGAAGTTGTATTTGTTCTGTTCTGGAGAATTATAGTTGTGGTGTAAATATGTTACTAATTTGAATAAACGTTGTCTCATAGAATGAATGCTTGATAAACAGATTTCAACTCTTAATGCAATTGATTTGTAGTTGTTTTGTTCAAATACTGGGTTTATTTATTACTTTCAGCTTTTCATAACAAAATAGCTAAATTGAATAAATTATGTATTTTTGTATATTAGTTGTAGAAATAATTGTAGTTATGCTGTAAATAAATTATATAGTACGAAAATCGAGATCAAGTACTAACAACTTTCAACCAAAAAAATCACAGATGTTGTATATTCTATGTATTAGAATTCTGGACAAAATAACAACACAAAAGGCAAAATAACTGTAGCACAAATCTACTACAAATAAATTGCAATTGACTCCTTCATAATAAACAATTTGTATACAACTTTACTACAATCCAGCTACATCTAAGCACTTTAACTATAATTTTTCTACTGAATAGGGCAATTAATTCTTGAATCTGTGTTCTCTCGTTCACAGCTGGTGCCCCTTTTTTCTTGCTAATCTTCCAGTCACCTCACTTTCACTAATTGCACCAAGCTCTTGCATTTTCCTAGCATAATCACAAAGGAGCGCTCCATAGCTTCATCGGTGTTGATCAATATCAGAAAGGTCTTCTTTTGAAATCGATAGCTTTCCAATGCTGATATATTCTGCAAATGCCGCCACGTATACACCACAGTCACTGCAAAAAATAATGGAGGAAAAGTTTTAGCATTCATTGTAAAATACAATTTTAAATAGATAGAAGGAAAGCAACATATACAGTGTTCCTTTTTTTTGCTGGGGTATCTCACCGACTAACCACTGAATGTCAAGAGGGTCAATAACACCTTTTTCAATGTATGCCTTTGTGTTCTTGTAGTTGATATCTGGACGCTTGCCATAGAAGCCGGTGTATAACAAGTAGAGGGGGATCATAGTAGCAAACTTGTTGACAACAGACTCAACAAGTTTGTGATTTCATAAACATACCATAGAATCATAAACATATAGAACCCTATCGGTGATGTCAAACACAACCAACAACCAATGAAATTTCTCCATAATATTTATTGGTCTAATTACAAAATCAACTTTGTCCCATGCAATATTTGCAAGTAATCGATATGTATTCTGCCACGACGTCCTGGGTTTTGACAACAACAAGCTTCTTATCGACAGGAGCATTAATATACCTCTCATAAATTTGTTCAATTCTAGTCTTGAACATACAGTTAGTGGTTGTAAACTGTATTTTGTTTGCAGGACCACACTTTTCTCTCTTCCTCAAATAGTATAAAATAACATCAATGTGCTGCAAAAAAAAAAAAATTGATTATTTCTCAATGTTTCATACAATTTAACTACAATTTTCAAACAAAAAATCTACATATTTCTAGGATAACAGAATACTACAGCTAATCATTAAATTCTGCCAAGGAATGTGTGTACTGTATTGTTGAGTATTTGCCCCGGATGTGTCAAAGTATAAAATCAGTCTTTTTTATCAACTTTCTCCACTCCAAGATCAATCCACGGGTTGAGCTGGTTATCTTTTAAAGTATAAGGCGCCTTCCTCCTATTTAGAGACATATCAAGTACAATTATTATGTAGTTTCAGTTTGAAATTCATAAATTGTATGCACTCTATAATATAAAAAGAATGTGTAATCTAACCTCTTTGAAACCGTGTCGGTACCTAAATATAATCACTTATTGAATTCTTCCGACAAGTCAGGATCAACATCGTCCAATGACCCCAGTAAATGGATGCTTGATGTTGAAAATTGTAGGAGGTCCAACAGAAGTGCTTCCCCCAGAACTGAAATAAGGGAGAAAAGGGGATCTGACATGCTTTCCAGGAACCCTTGTTCTCCCCTGATGCACAATGGTTGTTTCATCTTCATTTACCTATCCGAATTTAACAATTTGTGAGAAATTCTCTGGAAGCTCAAAATCATCAAGTGTTACTGCCCTTTTTTCAGATTTGGAGTCATTGTCCGAATCACCTACATTGATGTAGTCGGCTGGTTCACCTACAATATTTAAAACAAAAGAACAACATTATATGTTGGTTGCATTAGTTCTTTTGGGAAGATGAAACTTATATAAAAGCTGTTGTTTTTTTCTTACAATTATATTGTAACATATAATACCAGTGAAATCTTCATTGAAATTGTCTCCTTTTTGTATATCATTTACTTGTTGAGTGGGAGATTGCAAAGACACAATCTCCTTCTCCTCGTTTAAATGCTCTCCTTCTATGCCAAGTTTTGCATCCTGTTTTGGAGAGTCCATATGCATTATTTCCTTTTCTGTTACAACAAATGTGTACAACTTAATAAAATTGTAGATCATTTGAAATTAACATAAACTACATTGTAGATAAATTGTAGTTTAATTGAAGGTAATTTGTTTAAATGCTGCTCTGTAGCTCTGATGTAATATGTATTGCAATATGTAGATAAATTATAGTTTAATTGAAGTTAATATATAGATAAAACCATACCTGCAGTTTCTTCCTCCAATGCCCCTGTAAATTGGGAAGATAAGTGAACACCTACAAGAAAATTCTCCTCATTTTGAATGTCAAACATGTGCCCTGTATCTAAGAGAACAGTTGAAAATATAATGTAGATTTTTTATTTGTAGTTGTTGGTAATTTAGGCTATATGTAGATATATTGTAGATATAATGTAAATATATTGTAGATTAGTTGTCATCAAATTGTATTATAATTGTTTAAAAACCCGTTTTACTGCTGCTGGCCAACACTGGTTTAGCGCTACTGCGCGGATTCTGTTGTTTGTTCTTTTCTTTGTAATGCTCATAATTTTTCGTAGAACTACCAGTAAACTGCACTGAGAATTTATTAGGCTATGTACTTTATGAATACTATTATAAACATAAACATGGTAAATATTATTGTTCAAAATGAATATATTTCGAATGAAACCTTAGTATCAATTGCTTTTAACATAGACTTGATGGAATCATTGAGTAGCAATCGAATGCTACCTAGTTCTTCAAAAACCTAAAGAATGAAAAATTATTATAATGTATCTAACAATTAGAGGCTTACACACACACACACACACACACACACACACACACACACACACAAAAAGAAGACTAAAAATCAAGAATTAGGTATACCTCTTTCTTGCAGGCTCCAAGGTCTGAACCAACCTACGTATTAAAATAGAAAGAGTTAAAGAAATAATTTGCATACCATAAATTAAAGAAACCAGTTAGGATTATCTTCATTGATTACCTTATCAACATCTTTTCTTAATTTTTTAATTGTTTCACAATATCTTTATTGTCATCTATTCCCATTGCCTGCTTATGTCCAGATGGAGATAAAGATGGAGTGTTTGTCGGATGCTCGGCCTTTGTTTCAGCTTCTTTACGAATGTATTTAGCTTTGTTTGGTAAATTCATTCTTGAAAGCTCTTCAGGAGCTTCAAGCATGTTAGTGAACTGAGAGAAAAAAATGTGAGGAACCTAGTCATAATATGTATAAAATGTGTAGATAATTTGTATTAAATTATTTTTCAAGAAGTGAAAAATATTTACCTTGATCCATGATGGTTTGATCATTCTATATTCCAAAAAAATATCCATATCTTGTCCTTACTAGCTGTCCAGTTAAGTATACAGGGATCGAATTACCAACCCTTGTCGCTATATCAGTGTTGACAGTAGAGCAACACTCATACAACCATATTTGCATAGCGAGTGCAAAATCTCGAATGAGATAAAAATGTACAGAAGGGTTGAGCTTGTGCCTAACGGACTGAAGCAATTGTGTATAAGCTTCGATACCGCATACGAAATTCGCATACTGCCCCGAGTCCACCAAGTAGAACCTAAAATGGTCTATCAAAGAATTATTTTTCTCTGAAGGATAAATGAAGAATTCTATCAGATAGAGAATACACAGCTTGACTGCATCCTCATCATTCACCCAACTACGACTGGTTACAATTTGTTTCAAGTATGACTTCTCAACTTTTTCCTTGTTCGAAAAATAGCTCCTCATTATTTTACTGTCATACTTAGGTGTGTAATCAAAGTCCGTTACTTCTGTGACACATCTAAGGCCAGTGATGAGGGAAACTCTCTCAACCCAAAGTTCAGCCTCTCACCCTTTATCTCTGTTGTAAAAAATCAGATCCGGATGCGTTCAATTCATACTTCATGAGAAGATGAATTGCCTGATATTGGATACATATTTTGGGCAGGGAAATAAAATGCCCAAAACATGTCTTCTTAAACAATTTTAACTCATTTTCAGATAATAACACATTGATTTGGCAAGGAACAACAGGGTCGGATAATGTCTGGAACCTAGTGATGCCATAATCAACATTATGTGGTGCAAAAAATGTTCGATTCTGCACCAAATGAACAGTAAGTTAAAAAAAGACTTGTTTGAATATCAAAAACAAAATAAATACAATTCTACTACAATTTAGCTACAATCAAAAAGACATAAATACCTTGCATACAAATAAGTTACAAATTTAGTAAACAATATATAACAGCTGCCTACATTGAAGCTACAAATTATGTTTAGAGCAGGAAATTAGAAAGTAACAACAAGACATAACATAAACAATTTGTTTACAGAAAATGAAGCTAACATCTACAAATAGAGCAATTAATAACCAACAAAACCAACTAAATACGGTAGTAAATTCCCTAACAACATAATTTATAATAATAGGCTATAAATGTTCGATTCTGCACCAACTGAAATAGTAAGTTAAAAAAAAGATTTGTTTGAAGACTAAAAAATAAAATAAATACAGTTCTACTACAATTTAGCTACAATCAGAAAGACATAAATATCTTACATACAAATAAGTTACTAAATTAGTTAACATATATAACAACTGACTTCATTGAAGCTACAAATTATATTTATAGCAAGAAATTAGAAAGTAACAACTACACATAATATATACAATTTGTTTATAGAAAATGAAACTAACATCTACAAAATAGAGCAAATAATAACCAATAAACCAACTAAATCATATAGTACATTCCCTAACAAAATGTTTTCGAATAATTTACAAGAAATCTACAATTTTGAGGAAAATGTAGAAAATTTGATAACCAACAACAAATATACATAATGTAGATAAAATGTCTACAAATACAAAAAAAACAAAAAGTATGTATAGTCATGCGACTGTGAACAAGTTTTGTAACTTTAAAAAAAAATCCAAAATTGTAACTACTAAAATTTTACCTTCTCCAATGACTGTTGGGGTATAGTTTCAGGTGATTTTTGAACCTTCTTCTTTTTGAAGGTTTGACAGTAGGAGAAACTTTAATTTTTTTTGCAGGTTTTGGATAACTTCTTCTTCGACAAATCATCATCAAGAGGAATTTCTTTTCCCTTCCGCTTTACTGATTTAGCAGATGTCGAAGCTTCACCAGCATCCTTGTCATGCTTGAGTTTTGTTCAAGCTTCTGCCTTAGCTTCACGAGGAGAAAGCTTAGACTTTGTCTCTGGTTTTGCATGCGCCTATTTCACTACTTTTTTGGGTGATTCCTGTGACAAAACACCCAAATCAAAAGTAGGAATATCACCAATATTAGATCTATTAGGGCTATTCTTCAAAACTCATTTCTTCTTCATTGTAAGGGAAGGAAACGTAGGATTTAGAGAGAGAATTAAGAAACATTGAGGGAGATTATAAAAGATTTTTGAAGAATATGGAAGGGAGCATTAATGGAGGGAGAGAGTACAGAATCGTGGAGGGTATGGAGAGAGAAACGTAGGGGAGTGAGATATGTACGTTAGAGAGATTTTAGGAGTTAATTGATACTCATTAAATTCCTAAAATATATTAATTGGTAAATTGTATATGCCTATGTAATAAAACTAAAACTTGAGTAGGGAGGGTAATAAGGTTTGAAATAGTGTATAGAAAGGTAAAAATCCCTAACATTAATATTGTCTAATTTGAAATAAAATCATAAAATCCATTATTAAAATTTTTTGGGGCCTAAATCAAGGCTTTACTAGTCTCCTACTAGAGCCAATTGTCCATCCTTATTCTCAATCAAATTTATAGAGTCTCAATTAAGATAATACAACAATGACAAGAACATTAAAGACCGTGAATGTGTCATTCAGTTACCAAATATGACTGAAGCTAGTTGAACATCACATTCATGGTATGGCAATGGTCCAATTAGAGGGGGCGAAAACCAATATTAAAAGACCCCGAAACTTCTTTCGTAATCTATATAATATTAAGACAAAAAGAACCTACATGGCTTTGATCTAGTGGTGAGAGCGCAATGCATGATGTATGGGTTAGGCGCACGTCATATGGTATTGAACTCTCCTTTTTAGCGAAAATGATATAAAGGGGTGAGCCCATTATCCATCGTGTTTTGAAGCTTGCAACATTTGTCTCGGAAATTTCTTAGTTAAAAAAGATGAGACACAAAAGAACTTGCTTTCTGATGTGTTGATCAATCAAATGTGACAAAAAGGAATGATTAATTTAGAGAATTTGAGTTAAAATTTAAAAGTAAAATCCTAAGAATCATGAGAAAGACTATACTTGAAGGAAGAAAAATAGAATTGATGAGAAGGTAAATATATTATTTAATTTAGTGAGTGAAAATATTTATCCTATTAATTCACTCAATCCTACCTCCACCAACAACAAATCCAGTGAAATCCCACAAGTGGGGTCTAGGAAGGATAATGTATACGCAAACCTTACCTCTACCTTATGAAGGTGGAGAGGCACAATCCTCCTCTACCATTTTTTTTTAAAAATATTAAAATTTAAACTCTTTAGTTAATAATTATATTAATATAAATTATATAAAAATATAGTAGTGCTTCATATTTTTGGGGCCTTAAATATTTGGTTGCCTAAGGTAAGGGCTTCACTTGCCTTTACCCTAGAGCCGTCGTTGGGCTGAACCCCTAAAATTTTCAAGTGAAACAAACCATATTAAAATCAAGTTAGTTATCCAGCTGTGGATCCAACTATGGCTTCTGTTACTCCACCATTATGCAATATTAACACACACCTCCTCCCTTTTCTTCGTCTTCTTTAGCTTCCTCTCCAAAAACCTCCCAGTTTTTCCTCCATGCAAAATGTAGCCAAACCTTCAATGTCTCATGCAAGGTGTCCAGCAATTACAACGAAACAAACTCCGAATCATCGCTCTATGGTGCTGCTAGTCTTGCACCTTCAGTAGCATCTGCAACTCCTTTTCCAATCCCTACTCTTGATTCATGTGGCAGAGCAGAAATTGCAAAAGATATACCTGTACCCTATAGTTGTTGTCCCCCGATGCCACCAAAAACAGATGACTTTCTTTATTACAAGTTCCCCACTGGTGCAAAGATCCGTACCTGACCCGCTGCTCAGGATGTGAATGAAGAGTGCATGGCTACAGCTTAGCTATCACTAGAATGAAGGAGTTAACTGAATCCACTTGATCCAAGAGGGTTCAGACAACAAGCCAATATCTATTGGATGGCAAGGAGTTCCAAGTTCACTTCTCATGGCTTTTCTCATTCCATAGATGATTATCACCAATCAATGATCCAACTTTTGCTTTGCCATATTGGAATTGGGACCATCAAAAGGGTGTGCGTTTGCTGCTTTTTGATTAACCAAATGTTTACCCAAACCTCAACGATATAAAACGTAACCAAAGCCATAGAGGTGGAACAATCTTGGATCTTGTTACTTCTGTGACGATGTGAAAACAGCCAAGCTACAAACGATAGGCAACAACTTAACTCTAATGTCTCGTCAAATAATAACCAACGCTCCATTCCTGGAGCTCTATTTTGGTAAGCCATATTGCGTTGGAGAAAAGCCAAAACCAGGTATGGGAACCATTGAGAATATCCCTCATACTCCTGTCCATATTTGGGTCGGTGATCCTAATCAAACCAATAATGAGGACTGGAGTTCTTGTCCGAGATTGTTTGGACAATAGGAAAATGGAATATGATTACCAACAAATGCCAACCCCAATTACCCCATAGCGCCATTTTAAGCCACTGAAAAACAGCAAGATCACTGTCAATCCAAGTTCAGTTCCACCAGCTACTCAAGTATTCCCAATAAGAAAGTTGGACAAAATCATTTCATTTTCTGTTCGTAAGCCAACTACTGGTAGGACTCGGCAGAAGAAAGATGAAAAAGAAGAAATGTTAACTTTGAAACAAGTCAAGTACAATGATATTAAGCAAACAAGATTTGATGTGTTTCTCAACGTGGAGAATACCTTCAACTGGCATGAGCTAGATAAGGCCGAGTCTGCAGGAACAGGGGCGTATCTAGGTCAATGCATATGGGTTCACGTGAACCCATACTCTTCTCTCTAAATTATGTATAACAATGTTATATTTCTTCAAAAACTACTAAAATATATGTACGTGCACCCATGCTCAAAGACTCTTACGGTGCAATAATTTCTTGGTGCACCTTTACAAGTGAAATTGACAGTTCAAATCCTACTCTACTGACGGTCTTGTTTTCGTCACAGAGTATAGATATATAAGTGAAAATCACTAAAATTTCAAAAGGAATATAATTTTGAACTTATAATTTCAAAAGTGTAATGGGTTTATGGTAAGACACTATAGTTAAATTCGTCAAATATAAATTTTAGATTCATCTCTTCATAATAGTGTACGAGCTATACTAACTTACCACACATTCATGGGGGTCCCACTAAGGAGCCAGAGGACTTTCAGCTCGCCATAACTGAGTTGCTTGAGGAAATTGGCCTTGAAGATACTATCGTGGTGATTCTGGATCCAAAAGCTGGGGTGAATTTTTCGCCATTGAATCTGCTGAGATTGAACTTGCAGATTGTTGATAAATCTGTTCAAGTTTACCACTACTGTTTCAGCAGCTGGCCTGCTTTTGCTCTTCCCTTTGCTTGTGTTGAAATAAGCTCTCTGTACATTTGTATTTGGGAATATATCAGTAATGTACTGGTGTTATAATATTTCTCTTAAATTTTTTCATACTTTAAATTTTGAACTGCTTTTATCTTGAACTTAATGAAGAAAATAAAAACTTCTGGCGAGCTAGCAAACAAAAAAAAAAGTATATAGACATGGTATTAAAATAAGAGTTTTGTGAGAATGCACGGAGAAAATCTATTATTAATATTCTGTTTAATTATAATATAATGAACCTTATTTATACAATACATATTATATTTCTATTCTATGTGGGATTAGGACTAATTCATATTATGTACATAACTATCTTATACTCCTCTTCAAGCCGGTGCATATAAATCATATGTACCGAGCTTGTTACATATGGAACTAATATGAGGACCAGTAGGGGACTTGGTGAAAATATCTGCAAGCTGATCATTCGACTTCACAAACTTGGTAACAATATCTCCTGAGAGTGTCTTTTCTCTGACGAAGTGACAGTCAATTTCAATGTGTTTAGTTATCTCATGGAACACCGGATTTGATGCAATATGAAGGGCAACTTGGTTATCGCACACAAGTTCCATCTTGCTGACCTCGCCAAATTTCAACTCATTAAGCAAATGTTTGATCCAAACTAACTCACATGTTGCCATCACCATTGCTCGATATTCTGCTTCTACACTAGACCGAGCAACCACATTCTGTTTCTTGTTCTTCCAAGACACCAAATTATCTCCTACTAAAACACAATATTCAGACATAGAACGCCTATCAAAAGGTGATCCTGTCGCGTCAGCATCTGAGTACCTAACAATTTGCTCATGGCCTCGATCTTCAAACAATAATCCTTTGCCTGGAGCAAATTTTATATATCAAAGAATGCGGACAACTGCATCCCAATGACTATCACAGGGAGAATCCAGGAACTGGCTTACCACACTCACTAGAAAGGAAATGTTAGGTCTAGTCAATGTGAGGTAATTTCATTTACCAACCAGCCGCCTATATCTTGCAGGACTGCTAAGTGGCTCCCTCTGTCCAGGTAGAAGTCTAGAATTCTGGATCAACTTTAACTGCATACACCCAACGACAACCAATAGTCGATTTACACGAAGGAAGAGGAACAAGCTCCCAAGTATCACACGTATGTAAAGTAGACATCTTATCAATCATACCTGACACCACCCTGGAAGAGACAATGCTTCACCTGTAGACTTAGGGATAGAAACAGAGGACAAAGAAGATACAAATGCACAATGGGGTGATTATAGACGATGATAACTTAAACCGACATAATGGGGATTAGGATTAAATGTGGATCGTATACCTTTCCGGAGTGCAATCAGTTGATTAAGAGGAGACAAGTCCGCAGTATTAGCAGGGTCAGGTGCAGGACATGAATCAACTGGACCTGATGGGGAGCAGACGACGATGATAAGTAAGGAGCGGTGGAGCTGTAGGTGGTGAAGCTGGAGCTATAGTTGGTGGAACTGGAGCTATAGGTGGTGGAGCTGGAGATGGAGCTGTAGGTGGTGAAGCTGGAGCTATAGTTGGTGGAACTGGAGCTGCAACTGGAGTTGTAGGTGGGAGATAGTGACTGAGTCTCCAAAAGATGGAACTGACAACACCTCAGAAATATCTAAGTGATTTCCTGGACCTGTGAAGTATGATTCGGTTTCAAAGAAGGTAACATCAGCAGACATAAGGTATCGCCTAAGGTCAGGAGAATAGCATCATTATCCCTTTTGCATTCTCGAGTAACCCAAAAATACGCACTTAAGAGCACGAGAAGCTAACTTACCTTTTCCTGGAGTAAGGTTATGAACAAAACACGTGCTCCCAAAGACACGGGGTGGAAGAGAAAACAAAGGTAAGTGAGGAAACAAGATGGAGAATGGAACTTGATTCTGGATAGCTGAAGATGGCATACAATTAATAAGATAGCAAGATGTAAGAACTGCATTCCCCAAAAACGCAACTGAACATGAGATTGTATGAGTAGGGTACGAGCAGTTTCAATAAGATGTTTATTCTTTCTTTCAGTAACCCCATTTTGTTGGGATGTGTATGGACAAGAGGTTTGATGAATAATCCCTTGAGAGTTCATAAACTGCTGAAATGGGGAAGACAAATAAAATGTGCGGATAGAAACCCAAATTGATTTTGAATTTCAGCATGGAAGGTGTGGAAAATAGAAAACAACTCAGACTAATTATTCATCAAAAATATCCAAGTGCACCTGGAATAATCATCAATGAAACTGACACAGTAGCGAAATCCCAAGGTAGAACTGACCCGACTAGGACCCCAAATATCTGAATGGACTCAAGAGTAAAAGGTGACTCTGCTCGATTATCAAGATGCCGAGGAAAATGGGAGCGGGTATGCTTATCGAGCTGACATGACTCACACTCTAGAGTGAAAAAAGTGAGATAAACCAAGTACCATTTTCTGAAGTTTTGACAACCTGGGATGTCCCAGCCGTTTATGTAATAAATCTGGTGAATCAGTGACAGGACAAGTTTTTGAAGGAAGACAAGATGTGAGTCCATGTGATTTTGCAAGGATAAGATAATAAAGTCCATCTGATTCACACTCGGTACCAATGATTTGCCTTGTACTGCATTCCTGTATAAAAACAAGGTCATCAAGAAATAAAATAGAGCATTTAAGTGATTTGGCTAAGCGACTAACCGCTATGAGATTAAAAGGACTACCGGGAACATAAAGAACTGAATCTAAAGGTAAGGAACGAAGTGGACTTGCTTGACCTATTCCAGTTGCCATGGTTTGAGACCCGTTGGCCATTATGACTGTTGGGAGAGATTGAAAACATGAAATAGTAGTGAAAAGAGATTGGTTACAAGAAATATGATCATATGCACCTGAATCAATGACCCAAGACTTAGAGGTTGAAGATTGGGAGACACAAGTCACGCTAGTATCTGTTTGAACAACGGAAGCTATCCTTGAAGATGTCTATTTACATACTTTGTACTGAAGGAACTCAATATAATCCAGTAAAGAAACCATCTGGATTGGATTCAATGCATTGGATCTAACAGATTGTGAGTCAAAGGCTTCTAATACGAATTCCATTATAATGTTTACGCCGACACAAAAAACAAAATTTTTTCTAGAAAAATCACTATCCAGGCCAGAAAAATATGAAAGTGGTCGGAATTTCATTTAAATTGGATAAAGAGTCGTCACCAAAAAATGGCCGGAAGGTGGCCCACGAGCCGGCGCGTGACGATGGAACTTCGCGGGATATTTTTCTTCCGGCAGCGCGTGATAGCGTGTGGAAGGTCTTCTGACGGAGATTTTTTTTATGGGTTGGTCGCCGGAGGCCGATTTACTTCGTGATGGTGTTCATTTTTGCATAACACTGACGAAACGTGGCTTTTTACTTGCGGTAGACCTGTGTTTGCGAAAAAAGACTTCCGGTTGACTGATTTTTCTTCGCGGAGTCGCTGGAATTTATGCACAGCGATAAATCTCTCATGATTGCTCTGATACCATGTGAGAATGCGCGGGAGAAAAATGATATTCTGTTTAATTATAATACAATGAACCGTATTTATACAATACATATCATACTCCTATTCTATGTGGGACAAGGACTAATTCATATTATGTACATAACTATTTAACAAATTTAACTTCTAAACACTGTCAGAAAAAGAATCTTTACATTATTAGATCATCAGAAAGATAACTTTAGGTAACAATTCATAACAGTGCGGGTATTAACTTGTAAAATTAGGCATATTAGTAGCATAAAAATTCTATAAGACTATCAACGTATACAAGTTAATCCTTAAAATAAAAGGAGGTGTTTTCTAAAATGTGATGAAGTTGACTTATAGTACTAAATTTTGAATTATTATGGAGTAGTTAACTAACATAATTACATAACAATACTTTAACTTAAGTGTATTCGGTCACACATAAACTACAGAAATCCTAAATAAAGAGGTTCGATTGACTAAGAGAAGATGTTAGGCACCTTTCAAGCTTTACATCGCTATGCCGCCTATCTATTTACATTAATCTCCTAAACCAACCAATTAAATCACGGGAAAGGAACTAAAAGTAAAAATAAAATTTTACATGCGAAATTAGAAGAAATGGAAAAGCAAAATAGAACTATTATGTCCCTAGTTAAGTGAGAAAAATAACCAAATAAAATAAATTACTGCATTCTAATAAATTAACTGAATAAATGGAAGTCAAACCTGAAAAACGTGATATCTTTCATTTTTAAACATTGGAAGAAAACATGTTTGAAAATGAAACATTTAGGCAGGGTTTGTACTTGCTAAAACATGGCAAGTTTAAGGAGGTATGAAGGTATTCTGCCATAATCTTAACGAAAATAGATTGGCTCTATGTAAAGAATATTGGGCAGAGGTCCAAAAGTAACACACAGCTAAAAATCAATTTTTTAATACATTACGAAGATCATCTCAAAAAGTAGTCCTCAGCAAATATGTCTCATTTCACCCTTAGGATTTGTCAAGATCCTCATGAAATAAACAACCAAAAGCTAACAGGAAAGAAAATGAGAATCTACTGACCATTTCCTCAGCCTTTGCAATAAAGGTGTTAAATTCCAGGAGCTAAAGAAGCTGTAGAAACATATCCACAGAGGCGGTCTACCTTGGGACTTTAGTATTCCTGTATACATGATTAGTCATATGATTAGTCATACAATTTAATATGGTATTAGTGCAGTCAAAGATCTTGGGTTCAATTCTAACCGCAACCCGTTATCAAAACAAATTTCCGTCAAGGCTGGTTGAAGATATAATTAGTAAACAGTGACTTAGGTCTAAGGTTTAAACCAAATGGAGAGGGTAGAGAAGTGAGCTCATTATCCTCGAGTTTTGAAGGCTGCGGTCGGTCCTAAGGGTTGGCCCCATACAATTTCTCGACCATAAGAAAAAGATATAAATAGTAAACAATGAGCCATCTCTAATAGGTTAAACTATTGAATAAGATGGTAATGCAATTCTAGATACAAATCTCGTTTGCAAAACTTATTATGATTAAAACCCTTCACAAATCATCACAGACTTCATGTAGTTCAGGAAAAATAGGACCACAGACTTCATGTAGTCCATCACTCAAAATTGGGTAATGAATTCAGAAATGAAGTCACACAAAGAACACTTTAAGGGAAATGCCTTGACAATTGGCAGTTACTCGCAGTTAAAGATAGATTCAAACTTATTGGCAATCAACATAGTACTCCGTCAAACTTACCTCCTCCACGTCTATCAATAGATCAAATTACAGCTTACGTATAACCTGCCGTCACTCCTCTACATCATTTCCCATTTTCTCTCTTAAGAGAAAATTCAACCCTCTTAGGGGCAATTGATTCTCATAGAAGATTCAACAATGCCTTCTCTCATTCATCATTTTGTTCTCATGTTCTGTACGATCTTTCTAAAGATTGCCATGTAAGCAGCTTTATTACACCCTCATCGTAACCTCTGCAGAATATTGTCCGGTTTCATTAGTTAGGTTCTCTTTCACCTCATTGCTCCCCTGCTTTTGTAGCGCGCTAGCACAATAACAGCCTCTACTTGGAATTATGTAAATGAACTTTTGATGAAGTAATCTTCTAAGCAAAACGCACGAAGCTAAAAGCACAAAATTCAGCATCTTCTCTAAATAATCGTAAGGGAATTTGTCATGAATGATGATGCTTGAAAAAGGATATCCTTCAAGCCTAAGCACGAGGACATTCTCAATTGAAGGATGTTCATGATATTAAGTAAAAGTTTATGTTTGCTCATTCCAAGGGAATTGGATTATGGCCCTAAAACAAAGTACAGCCGACATGGAGTTCCTTTTTCAATTAAATCTCAAGGAAAGGGAACAATAGGTGAAAAGATACCTGATCCAATTGCAATTTTCGGTCATTTGTATCCTTTTCATGGGATGTGCACACGTGCAGAAAACAGAATCACATAAAAAGGAGAGAAAACTAGGGTCCAGCAAAGTAAACAGTCCAATAGCCAAATATGAATGAGTATCCTACTAAGTTTTAATACCAGAATATATATCACCTTCCTTCTGCAGAGTTGATGCTCCGGCAGTAAGCACTGCTTTACATCCAATAAAAGTTCCTTTTCATTGAATCCCCCTATTGAGCTAAATCTTCCTCTCCCCATATAAGTGCGATAAACACGACACAGAAATAGCAGAGGACAACTTTTAGAACCAGGCATAAGTAACGTTCCACCGGAAAATGCCAAGTATCTGATATCCTGAAATACAGAGCTCAAAAGCACCGCTAGGAAGCAACATACAAAATGCAGCATGCCAAACAAATTAACTATCAAATCAATCAAACTTCTAGTACAATTACACATGGAGCTGCATATCAGCATTCTTATATTTAGTTGCACAGTTAGCTGTTAAGTTTTTAAAACAATCTATACTCTTAGACCTTGGGCTTTTTCCACAATGCAGCTATAAGCCATTGAGTCTTTTATCAATGTCATTGCCCTTATATTTGCTTGAAAGAGAATGTGACTTGCACAAAATGGCAGTAGACAATTCATTATGAAACCTTATGTCAACAGAAAGTCCGATCCCTCAGGTTTATCTTAGCAGCACTCGTGTGATTGATTATCTAAAGCAAATACCACCCGACAAGACTAGAGTGACTGTGTTGATCTTTGAAGATTATAGGCAGAGTAATATTTTTAACATTATAAAAGTAGAGCGCCAAATCTAATACTGTCAAACATATGTTCAATGAAACAGCAGGTAGCGATAGAACTTGATGAACCTCAAAACTGTAAACATACTCAAGCAAATGCAAGTCATGAAATTTTTTGAGGCAAATACCCCCATTCTTTAACAATTTGAGGCAATAAGTAGTGAATAGCATGAAACTTTCCATTCTTTAACAAATGTCACCAACTCAAAGATGTAAAATTAGAGGCAAATACCCCCAAATAATTCAATATCTAAGTTGTTGCAAATGCACCACCTAAATTGTCCTTGCGACATAAATAGTTCACCAAAACCTTCTCAATTGGATTGATACAAATATCAAGAACCCCAACATATCCTAATATCTAAAAATTAGAAAACTAAGGTTCCTAAAAGAACATATAATCCTACTTATTAGTAACTGAGACACCAAGTTTTCCAGCCACAATCACGGTCGTCGCCATATCAAGAAACATGCCATGCTCAACCACACCAGCGAGCCTCAAAATTGCATCACTTGCAGCTTTTAAATCACCCATATCACTCTTGAAATACAAGTCAATAATATAATTCCCATTATCAGTAACATATGGCTCACCCCCAACTGTCCTCCTCAGCTTCCCAACACAACCAGCTTCAATAAACAACATCTCCAATCTTTTTAAACTAAATTCCCAACAAAAGGGCACAATCTCAACAGGCATAGCAAGACCACTTCCACCCAAATGACTCACCAACTTTGACTCATCAACAATAACTATAAATTTCTTACAAGCAGCCTCTACCATTTTCTCCCTAAGCAATGATCCTCCTCTCCCTTTAACCAAATTCATTTCTCGGTCAACTTCATCAGCACCATCAATTGCCAAATCAAGAATTGAATGTGTATTTAAATCAGACAAAGGTATTCCCAATGAAACAGCTTGTTCATGGGTAATTGTTGATGTAGGTATTCCTACAATGTTCTTTAATTTCCCTAGCTTTAATAATTCACCTATTCTTGCCACAGCATGTTTAGCTGTGGAACCTGTACCGAGACCCACAACCATACCTGACTCAACAAATTCTACAGCTTTATATGCTGCAATTTTTTTCAGCTCATCTTGGGATAAAATGACAGGTGGTGACGATGGGGTAGAAGAAACCATCAATGATGGCTGCTGCTTCAAATTCTTGGACTTTTCAGAAACAAAGAAATGTGGGTATGCAATGGCCATATTTTGTAATCGCAAAAATCAAGAATTGAAGAATGGATTTCAAGAAAAGAGATAAAGGTTTCACCTTTAATGTGTGTGTGTGTGTGGGTGTGGGA
>MCJB01048079.1:13782-24877 GCA_002018475.1 Nicotiana obtusifolia
AAAGCATAAACCACCTTGGCTTGAATATCGTAGGGGGGAAACGCCATTAATAAGAATTAAGCAGTAAACAGTAAACAGTAAACAGTAAACAATAGAGTGAGATCGAATTCAATATATCTAACTGCCTGTGCGTATAGTAAATGTTTTTACATAAATGAATTATTTCCTTCGATCTATTTTAATTAATTTTTTTAATGTGTATTTTAATATTAATTAATAATATAATTGATCATATTAATTTTAATTTATTTATTAAAATTATTACAAATATTTTTTTGATGTCTGAAAAAATAAAATATTATAAACTAAAAAAAAGTTTAAAAAATCAATTAAAGTGAATAGAAGGAATACTGAAAGAGCCTAGCTAAAGGAACGAGAGAATGTATGTAGGCGGGCTAGGGAGTACTTGTCGACGGAATGGCAGCATTTATCTCACCTTCCCACAATTAATATATCCGAGGAGCTATCATTTACTCAGTTTGATAGTAGTATATACTTTCTTGTACTTTGTTTATTTTTCTATTCTAACATGGAGTACACCTTATTTTATGTATATTTCGTTATTGTTAAGATTTAAGCAAGAAGAAATCATTTAGTAATATTTTTACTCAAAAGCAGCCTGTTTTACTCAGAGATTCTTTTTTTTCCTTTTCTTAAACGCATAATCCAGCCGTGTTGTTTATAAATGTATTTTTAGTATCCTTGTCATTGGATTTCTGCTAAAACTAGGTAGAAGAGACTTGAATTTGATTTGTCACTTGTTCCATTAATAATTCAATACTAGAGCAATAATTTATCAAAACTGAACATATGGATATTAGAAGAAGGGGCAGAATTTCCATTTTTCAAAACAAAATTGGGGCTTAATTTTGTCAATGAATTAGATGTTGCTAATATATAGTTTTAACCTTGGCAGGGTGGCTCTAACCCAGATATATACTTCACAAAATAGGTCACATGAGGGCTGTCATGGGCGGCTTTCCAGCCATGCACCATGACCCTTTGGACGTGTCCTGTGACGTCCTGGCAAGCCTCTCAACGTCCAGCGTCACGGTCGGCCCCGTGGTCTCGACAGCTCCAAGTGACAAGCGCACAGGCACCTTTGTCGCCCCACTGATAACCAGCGCCAGCGCTCAGCCATAGGCAGATGCCCACAGCGCAGCGTGTGGACCTTGATGCTAAAGATAAAATTGCTGCAAACGGACTTGTTTCTACCTTGTAGAAGACTAAGTCCTTTTCATTGTAAATACAGAGTAGATTTACTTCATTTTCTTTTAGTATGCCCTTACAGCTTCCTTAGGTAAATTCATGTAACTTTGGTTTATTTTTTTTAAGAATTATTAGGGGGATCAAGCATTCAAAATTTTCTAGCAAGCAAACAATTCTCTGTACTGGTGTCTCTCCCCCTCGACACCGCGTAGCTTTTCTGTAATAGCTTTCATTTATGCAATCAAGCTTTCTTTCATTCTCTTTTCTTTTCTCAGTTGCTCACGACATTGGTTTTCCCGTATGGCACTGACAATCTAGTCTAGCATACGGAGGGGACCTCGGTTGGCAGACATCAATTGTACTGACATCGATTGCTTAGCCTTACGTTTGCCTTCCAAAGAATCTCAAGAAGGTGCCGCGTAACAGTTGGTATCAGAGCGTAGGCTCGACATTGGACGAAGGATAACATTGCAATTACCATCATTTCTGACTATGGTGAATCATGGGGATTGTATCGCGACCCTTGAGGAGACGGTTGACGCATTACGGCTCATCGTGGAAACGGTGCCTGATCTAAAGACTAACCTAGTGCAAAGGTTGGACAACCTGGATCGCAGGATGCACCAGGCCGAAGTTGACACAGAAAACATTAGTCGCGACTCTGAAGGAGACCGGCAAACGACAGCCACATAGGCAGCCGAAATTTTTGGGAAATTTGAGGGCCTCCAGCAGGAACGTGCCGAAGATTTAGTCCACAGAGCACAAGAGGCAGACAGAGTGTTTGCCATGCAACAAACTATAGACAACTTAGTAGGCCAGCTCAATGTTGTCAATGTTGCTTTACAAGGTCTGCTTTGAGGAGGTGGGAACCAAACCGGGGGTACTGTGAACTTCGCCCCCACGACATAGAAACTGAAAATTCCTGAGCCAAAGCCATACAGTGGTGCTCGGAATGCCAAAGAAGTGAAAAACTTTATCTTCGACATCGAACAATACTTCGATGCCGTGGGAGGCCTAGAAGAAGCTAAGAAGGTGGCAACTGCTACCATGTATCTTCAGGGTGATGCTAAACTTTGGTGGCGGGTGAAATACGAAGCCATCAGGACCGGTGAAGATACTCTCGACACATGGGCGAAACTAAAGGCAGCCATACGCCTGCAGTTCTTCCCCGAAAATGTTGAGTACAATGCAAGGAGGAAGCTACGGGAGCTCCACCAGACCAAATCAGTGCGGGACTACGTGCGAGAATTCTCCGCACTCATGCTGAGCATATGCAACATGGGGGACAATGACAAACTCTTCACTTTCCTGGAAGGGTTGAAACCCTATGCCCATATGAAACTCCAAAGACAAAGGGTAGACACATTACCTAAGGCGATCTAAGCAGCGGAATGCCTTGGGGATTATCAAGTGGAGTCTCGGAAGGATAGGCCTCAACAGCCTGTCAAAGGAGGATACAAAGGGGGCCACTCGAGTACTGGTGGCCCAAGCAGAAGTGGAGGAGATCGGAGTGCAACCAAATCTAAAGCTCCCTCCTTAGGAAGTACTAGCACTGCATCTAACAACAACGATCACGGGAGGAAATCCCCTTCAGGATGCCGTCATTGCGGCAGATCACTTTGGAATAATGAATGCCTATCAAGCTGTTGATGATGGGACGGATGACGAATCCGATGATGCAGACCAGACCGAACCGGTAGATGCCTTCAATGCAATTGTTGGCTCTTTTTCTGAAGCCTTAGGGGGAACCAGTGCTGGTATCTGTAAGAAGAAGGACCCCTGCCAATCAACAAGAAAGGGAAAAAGAAGGCGGATGAGAGGACTCCTCCTAAACAAAAGAGGACCTTAATGTTCGTCGAGATGAAGGTAAATGACAAACCCATTCGGGTGATGATAGACACGGGTACGACCCACAACTGTTTAGCCTCAACTCAGGTGGAGCGCCTTGGCCTAGTTATAGGAAAGGGCAGAGGTCGTGTCAAGGCTATCAAATCACCCCCTCAACCAGTTCGTGGAATAGCCAGAGAATTACCAGTGAAACTTGGCCCTTATGAAGGAAAATTCAACCTGCAGGTGGTGGTCATAGACGACTTCGAGTTGATAGTGGGGTTGGAATTCCTGAGGCAAACCAACACCATGCCCATGCCGTATGTAGACATGCTACTGATGATAGGAACAAATAGGGCCAAGCCCTGCACCATCCCGTGGATGACTATGAAGATGGCCACTGAAAACATCTCGGCCTTGCAGTTGAAGAAGGGGGCCAAAAGACATGAACCTACGTTCTTGGCTACCCTCTGCATTGAAGATATAGAACGCTCCTCGGGTCCTCTTTCTGCACCCGTGAAGGAGCTGTGACTGGAATTTGAAGACGTCATGCCACAAGACATGCCAAAGCGACTCCCGCCTAGGCGCACTGTGGACCATGAGATTGAGTTGGTGCCGGGTGTGAAGCCACATGCCCGGGCGTCGTACAGAATGTCACAACCCGAACTCACCAAGCTTCGGAGACAATTGATGGAAATGCTAGACACAGTTATCATCGTACCCTCCAAGTCCCCATACGGTCCCCTGTGCTATTCAAAAAGAAACACGATGGGAGTTTACGACTTTGTGTGGATTACCGGGCTCTAAACAAAATCACTGTGAAGAACAAGTATCCTATTTCGCTCATGGCAGATTTGTTCGGCAAATTGGGTGGTGCAACGGTGTTCACCAAAATAGTCCTGAAGACAGGTTATTCGCAAGTTAGGAACGCAGAGGGAGATGAACACAAGAGGACGCGCGTGACAACATATGGGTTATACCACTTCCTTGTTATGCCATTCGGCTTGACTAATGCACCAGCCACATTTTGTACCCTGATGAACCAAGTCTTTCGGGAATACATTGACGAATTCGTGGTGGTCTACTTGGATGATATTGTTGTATATAGCCAGACACTAGAAGAACACCTGGAGCACTTGCGGAAGGTCCTAACACGTTTGCGAGAGCACAAATTATGTGCGAAGCTGTCCAAATGCTCCTTCGCTAAAAAACAAATCGACTTCCTCGGGCATGTCATTGAGGAAGGGCGGATCAAGATGGACTAATAGAAGATTCAGGCTATCACAAATTGGCTGCCGCCTAAGGATGTCCACGCCTTGAGGGCATTCCTTGGCCTATGCAACTTCTATCGTCGTTTTGTGAAGAATTACTCCCTCATCGCAGTACCACTGACAGAACTTCTCAAGAAGGTCATGCCTTGGGATAGGGGACCCAGGTGAGCGGAGGCCTTCAACGCATTGAAAGCGGCTATGTCTAGTAGCCCCGTCTTGGCCCTCCCTGATTTGGCCAAGCCATTCGAGGTACATACGGATGCCTCCGATTATGCACTTGGTGGAGTCTTGCTACAAGAAGGGCATCCTGTAGCATACGAGAGCCGGAAGCTAAAGGATGCAGCCTGGCGCTATGCCACCCACGAGAAGGAATTATAGGCTGTCGTCCATTGCCTACGCCTTTAGATGCATTATATGCTGAGAACCCTGTTCGTGGTCAAGACAGAAAACACAGTTGTTAGCCATTTCATGACTCAACCGAAGCTGAATGGTCGACAAGTCAGATGGCAGAAACTCCTAGTGGAATTTCACTTCAACCTGGAGTACCATAGTGGGAAGACTAATCATGTTGCCGATGCACTCAGTTGGAGAGCAGATCTAGCATCAGTGTGCATACTCACCACCCTAAGGGGGAGCGAAGTAGCCACCACCATAAAAGATCAAATACAGGGTCTACTCATCAAGGATCCTGCTGCATAGTATTTGGTTAATTTGGTAGAACAAGGCAAGACTCGCCAGTTCTACACAGAAGATGATTTCCTGAAAGTGAAAGGAAACCGACTTTATGTTCCCAAAGGAGGAGATCTGCGAAGGACCCTTCTGGCGGAATGCCACAACACTTTGTGGGCCGGTCATCCTGGTGAAGAACGCACCATGGTGTTACTTCGCCGTGCATAGTATTAGCCTCAAATGGCCGATGATGTCGCTCAGTATGTGAAGACTTGTCTAGTATGCCAGAAGGACAAGTCGGACCATCCGACACAAGCCGGACTTTTGGAACCACTGGCTGTCCCAAAGAGACCTTGGGAAAGCGTTTCCCTGGATTTCATAGCCGGATTGCCCAAGGTCGGAAATCTCACAACTATCTTGGTTGTGGTGGATCGATTTTTCAAGTATGCTACCTTTATAGCAGCCCATAGTATATATCAGCAGAAGATACAGCTTGACTCTTCTTCTCCCATGTCGTCAAATATTGGGGCCAGCCCAAAGACATCGTTAGTGATCACGACTCGCGCTTCACTAGTAACTTTTGGACTCAACTCTTTAAGTGCCTTGGGTCAAAATTAAGCCATAGTTCAAGTTTTCATCCGCAGTCTGATGGCCAGACGGAGCGGTTCAATAGCATGCTGGAGGAATATCTCCGTCACTTTTTAACCGGATCGCAGAAGAACTAGGTGAAGCTTTTGGATGCTGCTCAACTGTGTTTCAATTCACAAAAGAGCTCTAGTACCAACAAGAGCGCTTTTGAAATTGTTACCGGACGGCAACCACTACTCCCACACACTGTGAATGCACCAAACATGTCAAAATCTCCTCGAGCTGCTAGCTTTTCAAGAGAATAGAAGCGAAATTTGGAGATAGTGTGGAGCTATCTTGTCAAAGCCCAAAAGTTGATGAAGAGGCATGCTGATCAAAATTGTCGCTTTGTTGGGTATCAGGTAGGAGGCAAAGTGATGGTCAAAATTCCATAGCGGTACTTGTTTACGGGAGTCCATGATCCTCGCCTATTGCAAAAATATATTGGACCTTTGTCCATTGAAAGGCGCATTGGGAAAGTTGCATACTGGGTGGATACCCCAGCTTGGTGAAAAATTCATCCCGTCTTCCATGTCAGTCTCCTGAAACCTTTTCGGGAAGATACGGAGGATCTCTCATGGAACCAACTTACAATACCCAGTATTCAAGGTCCCAATTCAACCGGGAAAAGGTGTGCTGAAGCTATTCTTGATGATAGAGTGATTCATGCCTCAAGGAAAGATCACCAAGGGTTCTTGGTGAAATGGCAGGGACGTGATGTAGAGGAGAATACTTGGGAGAGGGAGACAAACCTCAAAGCCTACAAGAGCCTAATTGATGACTACCTTGCAAGTAAAGCACTGAGGACGTCACCAACTCAAGTGGGGAGAATGTCATGGGCGGCTTTCCAGCCCCATGACCCCTTGGACGTGCCCCGCGGCGTCCTGGCAAGCCTCCCAACGCCCAGCGCCATGGTCAGCCCCGTGGTCTCGGTAGCTCCAAGTGACAAGCGCACAGGCGCCTCTGTCGCCCCACTGATAACCAGCGCCCAGCCACAGGCAGATTCCCATAGCGCCGCGCACGGACCCTGATGCTAAAGACAATGTTGCTGCAAACGGACTTGTTTCTATCTTGTAAAAGACTAAGTCCGTTTCATTGTAAATATGTAGTAGATTTAGTTCATTTTCTTTTAGTATGCCCCTCCAACTTCCTTAGGTAAAGTCATGTAACTTTGGTTTATTTTTTTTAAACATTAGTATCGGGGGATCAAGCATTCAAAACTTTCTAGCAAGCAAACAATTCTCTGTACTGGTGTCTCTCCTCCCTCGACACCGCGTAGCTTTTCTGTAATAGCTTTCGTTTATGCAATCAAGCTTTCTTTTATTCTCAATTCTCTTTTCTTTTCTCAGTTGCTCACGATATTAGTTTTCCCGTACGGCACTGACAATCTAGTCTAGCGTACGGAGGGGACCTCAGTTGACGGACAACAATCGTACTGACATTGATTGCTTAGTCTTACGTTGCTCTTCCAAAGAATCTCAGGAAGGCGCTGCATAACAGGACATGTGAGATGTTTTATGAGATGTTTTATGGGGGACTATGTTCCTCTGTTTTTACTCTCTATTAGCTAACCGCAATGCCCCCACACGAGAAGAAAGAATACTCGTTGGACGTGACAGTGGGTAAACCGTCCTCTTTAATTTGGGGCCTCTTTCTTGATTTAGGACTACTATTGCTATCCTCATAAATTGAATGCTTCTGAACTTGTACATCTGGTTATGTTTAAATGCACATAATTACAGTTAGGCCTTTTCACCAATCTGTCACTGCAATTATTCCTTCCATTCTCTCGTTGCTTCACTCATATTTACTTACAACAATGTCTATGGCAATCAAAATCTCTACACGTACGAGCTATCAAGAATACTTCATGCACGTGGTGAGCTCTTTTGAGCCCTTTATGACTATCAAACTTTAATTATAAGCTACAGGAGCGAGGTAAATTAATATATGGGTTCGAGAGAACTCGGTAGTTTTATGACTAGTTATATATAAGTCATGGACGGAGCTAGAGTGCGCTGAACATAATAATTTTGGTTCAAAGTTAGTATTAGTCTTAAATTTTTATTGAATATGTACAATTTATGAATGTAAAACTAGTAACTTAAAATAATTGAAAATCCAAAATCAATAGCTTAAAAATCTTGTCCGCCCTTTGTATATATATTAAAAAATTTACTAAATTTATACATAAACTAATATTTAAAACTGTTATCCTAGAATTTAGAAACCACTAACTCTGCCTATCATAAGCTAGATACGTGATTTAAGAAGGTTTTTTTTTTTTCCTCTTACACCATCATTCTCTGATCTCCAAAAGCTAAGAGAAAAAATAAATACATGAAGGTATTATTACACAAGCCATGTCAAGCAGGGCGGATTTATAGGTTAACATGCGGCGTACGTGAATCCCTGATCTTTTTCTCAAACTACATATTTATGTATTGTTTAAAATTAATTTAATATTAAAAAAGTATTTTTGTTTAATGTCAAGGGTTCATCAAAAGTATTTGTAGTGATGATATCCAAAAATCGAGGGCCTTGTTCTGGACTTTATTATTTTCTAACATACGTGTATGAACAAGACTCCTCACCAACACTAGTAGAGTATGAGATCCATTTTTTCAACACACTAACGTAGATACTTTTATACTTTCTCCGTTAACTTTTAGTTGTTCAATATTTTAAAAATAAATTTTCACTTTTACTTGTTACTTCTAATATATCAAAAAAAGATAATTTATTTTTTTCATGTTATACCTAAAATATTAATTACTTATTTTAAATTATTTTTTCAAATTCATTAAAAATATATATTAATTAATATGTGTATCACGATACATTATGTACTTTATTTATTATTTTTTAAGGATATGTAAAGCATACAATAGACAAGTAAAAGTGAACGGAATGAATAGATTATTAGGGCATTTAACAACCAATAACAGATGACTATTTACGGGAAATGTGAGTTAGTAATCCCGAAAAAGAAAGGAGGATTAGTTAACTTAATTTAGAATCAATTAAATTTCAAATATCAAAGTGGCTTGTCTGTAATCGGTAATCCCTCCCAAAATCGTGCATAGGCAGTAATCTGTTTCTTGGACTTTTAACCCAAAAAATATTACTCTAGCCCCGAGATCCATTAAAAAAATGTTAATTCTTTCGTGAAATTCATGTCATGCTGGAAGATCAGAGGTTGGAATCAAATGCTGTGTAGAAGCTACTCGATTGAGACACATATGGCATTGAAGTCGACTGCTGCACCTTAGACCTTTTACGCGACCCTCAGTTAATTAATCGAATACCTATTACTTTGTACTACTACATATATTCAAAAAATAAAAAAGAAACTTAGACAAACAAAAAAAATTACTCTGTATTTTTTGTGTTTATTGAATTATTTAAACTCTAATCTTCAATAAATCGTTCCAACCTCATTTATTAAATGGCGTCATCTCATGCAATCCCCTCTAGCAACACTTTCGCATTTGATGCATGCTTGCGTCCATAACGTCACAAGTAAGTCATGCGCTTTTTTTGAAGGTCTAGAAAAGAAAGAGAGGACACTTGGAAAGAAGTCCCTTTGAAGCAAAACATATATATCTATATGTGTGTGCGTGTATAAAAGAAAATTGGAGGGGTTGGGGAAGTAGGTATGATTATCACGTAATCCCCAACTAAATCACCAAGAATAGTGGGCTTGTCAACCAAATCCTTGTTTTAAGAAATCGTTATTTTTGCGTCAGCTTTATCCAATATATATGCTCTTTCTCTTTGGGTTCTTCTACTTTCGGCAGTAGGGATTAAGAGCGTAAACAGAAAAATTACTTTTGTTTGATAGCTTTGGAACTACGTGAACTCTTTAAGAAATTAACTCCTTTTCCTTTTTGTTCATTGGAGTCACATAATGATGCCTTTCGTATAAAGCTCGAAGAAGACTTGTTCTATGAGCTGGATGGACTGATTAAGTTTGTTATCCATAAATCAATTAAAAAGAGTATGCTTAATGTGCTTGTAAACCCCTCTCTAATTTTCCAAAAATCATTGGAAGAACTTTTTTTTTCAACGTTAAATGTTAATCCAGTATGCAAACTAGAAATTTTGTAAAAAAGGTAAATATATATAAGAACGCACCTTTGGCAGGGAAAAGGTTTGTGTTGGTATATCATCGAAAAACCCTTCTAAATCAAAAGTTTATTTCATTTTGTGAGATGTCAACTGGGGTCAAGCAAAGTTTTGTATTGTTACAAGCGTCATTGCTCAACTTGTCCAATATTATATATACTGGAGTCACTCTAACTTGCCCAACCCCAAGTGATACTACAATTTATAGAACTCAACCTAATTATTTCTCTTTTAGTGAAGAACTTACTTTCTAGCTTTTATTGAGATGTATTACATTAATTAAAACTGAGGTTGTACTTATAGCTTTAGCAGTTGTACTATTCAGTTAGTTTGTCAGGAGACTGAGTTGGTTATGTTTCCATTAGTTAGTTAGTCCTTTTGATTGTGTAGCTGTATATATACAACATTACAGATTTGAGGATTTCACTTTTGAGTTTTCTTTTTCGGTGTTCTCGCACATGCTCCTAATTTGGGGCTTCTTCTCCAAGTCTCCATTTCCACCACTGGAGCTCACCTCCAGCTTAATCGCTTCATTGATAGCTTTGACTTCTTGTTTTAGATACAGAATATCTCAAACGACAATAAACAGTATAATATAAGATTTAAAGTCACTGGGAATATAATTACCAAGAAAGAACTGCTAATAACAATAATGGATGATTCATATTAACTAACTTATTTGTTTCCACTACAAGAAATTAAAAGGCCCATTTTCAAACACGCTCGTCTGATTCATAACAGTTATCCCCTTCTCAATCCTTAGATTAATCTTACCCTCGTGGTATAGAAATATTCTATATCTCAAGTTAACTCGTGATAACTCAAATGCTAACGATGCAGGCAGGATAAATCAAAATAGTTTTATATTCTCCATATATATTCTAAACTCGACTTTGTTATTTTAATTGATAAATCATCTAGTTTGTTGAGCTACCATATTGAAGAGTATACTAATCACATTAAATATTTTTAGAATGTATCAGAAATTACAAGTTTGGCCTCAGTGTTTCATTATGTGTTTCCTTATATATCAATTTTTGTCCTATTATCGACTAGTCCAAAAACGTAAAAACAGGCATATGTGCTACACATGAAATCCTTTTAAGGTTTGAGTCGGGGAATCACTCAAAGTATGAATAGAGAAGCAAAATGCAGTAATCATCCTTAATGAATATCATCGAATCAAGTTTAACATTAATATGCCTTAACATCATATGTTGTGACGACTGACCACCACTGATCGTGTTGGATTTTGGAAACTAAACTAAAAAGATGTAAGCTCAGATTCAAGAGGTGCAAATTTGAAACAAGATTGAGTATACTCAACTTAATTTAAATAATGTTTTGACTCTTTTTTTTTTGGG
>MCJB01048079.1:24897-64146 GCA_002018475.1 Nicotiana obtusifolia
GGGGGAATCACGTGTATAAGTACATTAGTTTAGAACATATGAATTTGATTCTTTTTATATGCTTTTGCTTTTGATAATCAACAACCTTAATTTGTCACGAATCTGAAAGAGCTCAACATATTGAAGGGTGGGTTTGAAGCAAATAGAGCACACTCAATTATGTACGAACAATTAGTTTGAAGCAGAGAGTGGACTACTATATTGGCTAAGATGAAAGCCTTAAACACACTGACTAAAGTGAGCTCATTTTTAGGAGAAAAACACAATATAATATTTTGAGAATATTTATAATTAGACCACCTATGAGAAGGGAATATGTAGAAAAATAGATTAGTAATAATGAGTCAGAAAACAAACTAAAATTTGATAGTAGTAAATAGAGATTAAGACAATTATACATTTCTATGGTAATCTTTGTACTGTGGATGTGGGATAATTATTCTCGTAACAATTTCAAATTTTAATGAATTTGTCTTTCGTAAAATGAAAGAGGCTGTTAAAATGCAAGAAAACAACTGCTATTTTAAATGACTATATTAACATTTGGTCTATAGTCTATATGTAGATTAAAAAAAGGAAATTAAATAATGAACCTTGGTTAGACTGGTGGTTTAATTTTGACTACGTAAATAATCTACTCCCTTTAACTATCAACATCAACAATGAACCTAACTATTCCAAACACATTAATCACTATACTTTTTATTAAGTTTCAGGAAATATGTCAAGTAAGCAGAAGCAGATTCAGGATTTAGATTTATTACGCGGCGCCTTCCTGAGGTTTTTTGGAAGGGCAACGTAAGGCTAAACAATCGATGTCAGTCCGATTGCTGTCCGCCAACTGAGGTCCCCTCCGTACGCTAGACTAGATTGTTAGTGCCGTACGGGGAAACCAATACCGTGAGCAACGAGAGAATTGAGAGCTGTAGAGAAAATTGAGAAAAGAGCTTGCTTGTATAAATGAAAGGCTATTACAAAAGCTATGCGGTGTCGAGGGGGAGAGACACCAGTACAGAAAAATGCATGTTTGCTAGAGAGAGTTTTGAATGCTTGTTCCCCCCTAATAATGCTTAAAAAAAATAAACCTAAGTTACAAGAGTTGACCTATGAAAGCTGTAAGTGCATACTAAAAGAAAATAAAGTAAATCTATTCTATATTTACAAAGAAAAGGACTTAATCTTCTACAAAGTAGAAGCAAGTCCGTCAGCAGCAACTTTGTCATTCGGCTCAGGGTCCGCGCGCGGCGCTATAGGCATCTGCCTGTGGCTGGGCACTAGCGCTGGCTGTCAGTGGGGCGACAGAGGCGCTTGCGCGCTTGTCACTTGGAGCTGCCAAGACCACGGGGCCGACCGTGGCGCTAGGCGTTGGGAGGCTTGCCAGGACGCCACGGGGCGCGTCCAAGGGGTCATGAGGCATGGCTAGAAAGCCGCCCATGACAGATTATGTGGGTTCAACTTTTAAAGTTTTTAGTATTGAACAAATTGTATTTTTAAAATTATGGGTTCAAATCCACCATTTACTGCAATGTTAATAAATTTTTACACATAAATTTATGTTCCGCGATGAAAGTACTGGATTTAAATAAACCCGGCGAACATACTCTACATCTGTATCTGTAAGTAAGAGTTTAATAATTGGGATAATGAGTTCTGAATATCAAATGTTAATAAAAGAACTTGAAAAAAGGGCAGAAGAGAAAACTACAATATTTGTAAGTTGCCATTGTTTCTATTTGTATACGCATTGATGTACGTACGGGTAGAAATGTAAAGACAATGGGCAAGGGAAGGTCCAGATATTAGCAAATTTCTAGTGGTTTGTCCAGACAGATAAGGCCGCAAAATATGTGGACAACTTGGGGGTTGATAGAGAATCCGACCAAACTATCACATCATTTCTTACCAATTGACTTACACTTGTCGCTCCCAATCATCAATGCCAAAACAAGCTACCAAGCCACCGTACTTGACACTAAAAATCTCTACTGAACTACTAGTAAAAACAATCTTCGATTGAATCGGTTCTACCACAAATCTTACAATTCAGATTTCTATAACTCCTCGGCATTTCAAGCAAGGATGATAAGTTTTACTTTTTTTCCATCTATGCTGGTCTAATTGAAACACCTTCATGCCTGATTTGGATGCAAAATCTTTGATTTGGACACGATGAGTACCTTGTAGGGAGAGGGGCAACGTTCAGCTAGTTGTACTTCTTTTATATAGTAACCATTTAGTCCATACTCCATTGAATGATCATGCAAAGGCTAGAAATTGAAACATATTAAACCTGCATTTTCAGGACTTTTCCTCTATGTAATAACGATGTAAAAAATAATTCACATCAGATGTAAATAATGTTAGCTTTACGTTCAATTGGGATTCAAGAAATTGTACTACAATAGTTGCAATTATTTTTTCCTTTTTCTGCATTTTAGATGCAGAATTCGTCGCACCAATTAAAAAAAAAAAACAGATATTGTGTTGATTGGTGGTAGACAAAAGGACTGACAAGACTTAATAAGAAATAGAGAGGGGGAAGTTTGAAAAGGACAAAATGAAAGAAAGTAAAATGTGGGCGGAAGATGGAGAATGGAGAAAGAAATAAGAGAGAGAGAGAGAGAGAGAGAGAGAGAGAGAGAGAGAGAGAGAATCAAGGGGGTGTGGGCTTTTGATACAATCCCAGGTTAGGCGGATCTCCTGCCCTTCCCATTCAGATTCTCATTCACTTCCCTACCTTTCTTTCTTCTTTACACATAGATAATTTCTGTTTGCTCTTTCATCCTCTGTGTAATCTGTTTCCGTTTCTCTACAAAATCTGTATATGACTCAGCAACAGCACGCGCACACTCTATTTGTAAGACTTGGTACTCTCTCTCTCTCTCTCTCTCTCTTTCTGACTCCGACTCTGACTACCCCGCTCATTTTCATTCTCTTTTTTTATCGTTTTCTCGCCGCAGATCCCCTCATCTTCTCTTTCTTTTGTCTTCTTTGTTCTTTTCCCCCTGTCCTCCCTCTGTAACGTCGACTTCCTTTTTCGATCTGGACCGTCCGATGCTTCGACCTTTCTCCCTTTGACTGACTTCAACTCTTCTAATTTTTGCTGGTGGGGACTTGGTGACACTGAGCTTCTACCATGGGCCAGTGTTACGGCAAGACCATCCCCACCGTTCGGGACTCTGATGGAACAACCATCACTACTATCACCTCCGTCTCCGGCGACGCCGATCACCCGTTACCGGCTACTCCGGTCAACAACGTTCCCTCAGTCAAAAACACACCTGCTCGATCCTCTGCCAACAGTCCTTGGCCAAGCCCTTATCCTCACGGTGTAGTAGCAGGTGTGACTCCTTCTCCCGCCAGGTCCACGCCTAGAAGGTTCTTCAAACGGCCATTTCCTCCGCCATCTCCGGCCAAGCACATCAAGGCGTCGCTCGCTAGGCGATTCGGCCATGCGAAGCCGCCGACTGAGGGGCCAATTCCCGAGGATGGTACAGCTGAGCCTGATCAGTCGCTTGATAAGAATTTTGGATACAATAAGAACTTCGGTGCTAAGTATGAATTGGGGAAAGAGATCGGCCGGGGGCATTTTGGTCATACCTGTCACGCCAAGGGCAAGAAAGGAGAACTTAAGGACCTCCCTCTTGCTGTCAAAATCATCTCCAAAGCTAAGGTAGCTTCTCCTTCTTTTTTGTTTGTTTTTATTTTTGTCTTTTTCTTCCTCCTTGAAAGCATTGGTCTTGTCAGTTATGTCCAAGGAGACTGCTCCATTGTTTTTTTTCTAATCATTTCGCTGTGCTGAGCTATTTTGAGCATACAAGATAACAAATTTGCAGTAGTCAAACTCTTGTCATAGTCAAATTTAATGTCTAATTGTTACCTTTTCCTTTTGGATTTCTGTATTTAGAGGGTAGAGTTCGAATTTTTAAAGATGGATGAAACGTGTAAGGGGCTAAAAAACCCATCAAAGCTGTTGAAATCTGCAAATAGCAGATAATCTTCCAGATGTGGTTCTATGTTTCAGATATTCTAAATACATTTAATGCTCTTCCTTGTGGACTACTCCTAAACGTATGAGGTCCCATGTTATGAAGGAAGGTGTTACAGAGAAACAAATGAGGAAATGATGAAGAAGATGTGAGCATACTCAGTACGGATTTCATGCGTGATTTTGTTTTCACTGCAACATATGCCATCATTCGTTTGAGGAAGTGCACCCTTGTAAATTCTGTGATCCACTGTCGAGCTCATACCGTGGATGATCTGTTTAATCCAACCAAGTCATAACTGAGATCTTATTTTTGTTTAAAGAATTTTCATTTTCTCTTAAAATTCAAGAATATTACTGTTTATGTTCTGTTAATCAAACCAAACCAGAATTAAATCGTTGGTTGGAGTTTCCTCCGAATGACATATACTTTGTGTACTCAGGACATGCGTAAACTGATTTTAGTATCCAGTATCAGCAAGGTTTTTGTGGTACAACCTGGAAATTGGAAAACCAAAATAAAAGTTATTGAAACTGAAAAAAGGTTTGGCAGTATTAGTTTGGCTGTGATATTCATATTAACTTTAGGTTGCTTGTCAGTCTTGTCAAAGGTGCGGTTAAAGCGCACATGTTGAGCGCTTCGCTTCGCTTTATGGGCGCTTTAGTATCGCATCAAGGCTCTAAGGCATGCTATTCCGTGCCAACGAGTGTAATCATGAAAAGGCGACATTAACCAATTGATATTTTGCTTTACCGTAATCTTTTTCCATTTTTTTTGTCCATATATTTGTTATTCATGCTTATAATTATTAGTCGTGGACTACATATACATATTTTTACTTTTTCTTCAGTTGCGTCTTTTTTCATTAAAGCCCACGATTTTGTTTGCGCTTTGCACTTAAAGCTCCAACGGACCTTAGAGCTTTTTTTGTGCTTTTCGCCTTTGATAACACAGTTGCTTGTGAATAAGGTCTTGTTTTGGGGTTGATCGAAGGTTAACCTGGAATGATTTTCATTTGAAATGGTATTTCAAGTGAATCTAAAGATTAGTTGTTTTTTTCAGTTTTCCTTTTGGAAGCTCATATATTGCTGCTTCTCTTCATATTCAGTAGCCTAATATGAACTTTCCGTTATGGGCATAATATATGCGCAGGCTATACTGATTTGAGTTGAAATATGCTCATAGGGCTTCCTATCCTTGAGTTTGGGATGGATTACTGGAGTAGTTCTCTATCATCTAACACATGGAATGAGTGTTGCTTTGGTTTGTAAAGAAGAACAGTGTATATGACAAGCTTCACTGAATCTTCTCTAAAATGAAATACTAATTCTGGGAGCTTTTGACCTGAAGGATATGCTTACAATGCAGTGAATTTCTCGTTAAAAGTCATCCCATCTTTCTAAGATTGTGTGCATCATGTTGAATTTCTAAGAAGGCAACTCCATGTTAATGCTACTTCAAGTCACGAGACCAGCATCGCCCAAATGACATTATGGGACTCTATTATGTGTGAAGTTCGTGATATGTTTATGTCCAAAGAAGATGGTGGAAATAATTATGTCGAGGTGGTCAAAATTATACTTACCCATACCTTTATCGTGCAATCAAAAATATGGCTGAATGATTTGAATATCATATAGGTCCAAAGCAGCTTCCCAATTTCAGCTGTCAAAAGACTTTAGAGTTATGCTATTTACTCCTTAAGTTTTTGATGAATGAACAAAAATCGCTTCTCTTTGGACCGGTTAGGAGGGTAAAGGGAACTTATAATAGAGCTTTATATTAGCTCAATGTCTCTTTGGTGATGGTGGTGTTCGGGCAAGCTTTGCACCTCAATTATTCCACTGGTACTTACTGCCTCACACCAACACAAGTACTGGGTAACTCTCCCCACCAAGTCTATGCAAATGGGAAGAAATTATCTAATGTTATTTGTCTTTATGCGGATTTGACCTCTAGTCTCCAAGGTTTTCACCCACTTCGTTTACCACTAGGTCACATTTATCTTAGCTCAATATTGGTCAACACATCTTACGATCATTGTGGTGATGGTATGCTAGTGATTTTGTATGCCGAGTGGTCGTTTTAATACTCCCTTCGTTTCAAAACTACGAACCGGCTTGGAGTACAAGGATCAAACCTTCTAATTTATATTTCAATCCAGACACGCTCACATAAATTTTGGATATTTAGATACGACATCAAAAAGATACTGTAATTAGAACTTTTTACAATTTTAATTTTTTGAAATATATATGAAAAGTTTTAGTCAAAGAAATAGTTATTTGACTTCCCAAATAGTAATAGTGTCATATAAAGTGGAACAAAAGGAGTAAGTGATTTAGAACACTTGTAGCGATTGCTCAAATATGATGCCCTATATATTTTAGGGAAAGAATGCTGACAAGTTATTTATATAGAACTCATTGGTCTTTTTAGATATACATATCTAGCAACTTATTCTCAAACCTTTTATGACTTAGCATTAAGCATTTTGGTTGAAATGCTTGAGGGAATAACTATCAGTATTTCAAGAAACCTTTTTATGTATAGAGAAATTTAATCCAGTTTCCAGCTTTACATTCTTTGGCAATCCTATCGTCGATTCCTGGCGATGTAAACATCATGTTTTATTTTTTTACTAATTTCTCCCTTTAAATGCTAGCCTATGTGTAAAGTTTTATTAGCTTCCTTAAATTTTCGTCGCATTTATGAGTAAGAAGGTTTCGATTCGAAAGCTTTTACAAATGGAATGCATCTAACTGTTTTGCTGAAGACTATTTCCACAGGTGAAACCATAAGGATCACAAATTATAGGTCCTGGATTACTGTAATTGATAAATCTATTGAGGATGTCAATAAATGTGTGTGTACCCAATTTATGATGTTAAATCCGTGTATTACATGCATGTACTATTTACCTTTTTGCTGCATTTTATACCTAGATCTACTCCTGTATTCACTGAATTATGTATTGAGTTCTCTTATCTACTGTTTTAATGCAGCTGGTCTTGTTCTCTTTTTTGTTGTTATGTACACCATAATGGAAAGCGGGAAATACTTTATTGTAAAGTTCGAAGTTGAGCATTTAATATTGTTGTTTTAAATTGCTGTGATGTCATTTTTTCTGGTGAAAAAGCTTGACCGTATAATCTTACATGAATCGTAAATCAACAAGATTTTGAAAATCTGTAGCTTGACTGCATTAACTTACGTGAATTATAAATGAACAAGATTCTAAAAAATCTGTATGTTTCTTTTATCGATTGAGTCTATCTGGTCTGATTCTCTTAAATCAAGATTTTAGGATGGAAAGAAATTTTTTGCTGAATAGTTTCATTAGAACTGTAGTGGTTGATTCCCAGTCATCATCACAGAATGCTGCTTGTTACCCAATGTTTTACTGACTTATGTTCAAATTTTATGTCCAGATGACAACGGCAATATCCATCGAAGACGTGCGCAGAGAAGTGAAAATTTTAAAGGCTCTTTCATGCCATAAACATCTTGTCAAATTTCACGATGCTTGTGAGGATGCTAATAATGTGTATATAGTAATGGAGTATGTGCTTCATCTTCCATTAATGTATTGTTTGTCTTTTAACTTCTTATACACAGATTCAGTAACCAATGCCAAATCTGGATTTTTTCAAGATTGTCAGTATTTTGATTTTGTAATGAGCTGGTAGTATTCTCCTCCCACTAGGATAGCTTTGTGACTTATGGTCCTTTATATTTTGAATATGCAGATTGTGTGAAGGAGGGGAATTACTTGACAGAATATTGTCAAGGTAAATGGAATTTTTTTCGTAACTAAGTAATTTTTTTTGGGTGCTTGTAGTTTGTATTTTAATGTTCTATATTTCTATTGCAGAGGTGGTAAATATTCAGAGGATGATGCCAAACTTATTGTTGTCCAAATTCTAAGTGTAGTTGCATTTTGTCATCTCCAAGGTGTGGTCCACCGTGACTTGAAGCCTGAGGTTTGTAAGAATTGTTTTGCTATCTGTGAAGACTAATTACTTCTGTTTCCTTGTGGTATCGTCATTAACAATGCCTTCTCAATTGGTGGCATCACAGAATTTCCTTTTCACCTCCAGAAATGAAGATGCTGATATGAAGCTTATTGATTTCGGGCTTTCCGACTTTATAAGACCAGGTAACTTTCTTAGAACGCTTTCTTAAAATCTGTTTAAGTTAACATACCACCAGTCTGAAGCAGTCAGGTATAACACGCATTTTGTCCCAATTTACTGATGTCATTTTAGCAATGGGTTGTTGTTAGAAGTGACTTATGCTTGAAATTTCAACACGCTTGCAGAAGTGAGTGGACCTATAGTTGCCTCCATGTCGTCTGTATCAATTAGGTTTCTGTATGCTTGTCTGTGGTGATTTCTACCTTTCTACTAGTACAGTATGTCACTGAAGTCAGTAAGAACTTAAGTACTTAACCTTGGAAGTACTAGATCTGCTCCACAATATGATTGTCAAGTTCTCCCTGGCCGGTGACTTTTTCGCTTGCTTCTGGATCTAATTAGCTTCTTTACAGCCATCCCAAACTGTTCTTATGAACAGGATTCTCTTGCTTTAATTCTGTTCATGTGAGCAGGAAGGTGTAACACCGTGAAGAGTGAAGGTGTTGCAAGTGGATGAGGTAGACTTAAGATCATTTGGATTGGAGTAGTTGCAGTGGACCAACAATTCTTGGAATCAGTGTGGACTTAGTGGAGAACTGAACACAATGGAAGTAGATCCCCCTAGGCGACACCAACTAGTTGGAATTAAGGTTTAATGTTATTGATACAATTAGATCAGGTCCGGGTTTGACAAATACCTTTTTAGTTTCGTTATAGATTGTATGACAGCATAAGGGTAGTTGTGAGAATTAGAGAATTCGTAGTTTTAGGGAACTCATAATTTTAAGACAAATTGTTAAGTAGTAGATAGGGACGGGCTCCAAATGGAGCAGATATATATAGGGGATTCAAACCGCCAACTGCGACTAGTTTGGTATTGAGGCACATTTGTTGTAGTAGTTGTTCTATCTCTCATGCTTCATGATTCCTCACCGTTACTTAGTTCTGTCGTTTGCTGTTTTTGTTCTGAAATAAATTGGTTACAATTCTACACCGACAATGAGCTATGAGGAAACAGTCCTTGTTAAGGACATGGGCAATGATACATTTTTTAATAAGAAAAAAGTCATGGGAAATGGTATTAGTAATTAAAGAAACTCTCATTGCCATAAACTACAGTTTGATTGATTAGCCACAAACTCTATACTGCTACTGTTAATATCTCGCTAATCTAGAAGTTTGGTTGGCATCATGGCGTGTATTATTTTCAAAGGGCGCTTAGATCAACTCAAGAGTTTATTTGTCTTTGACATATTCCACATTTGGTGTTTTACAGATGAAAGACTTAACGATATTGTGGGAAGTGCATATTATGTGGCACCAGAAGTTCTCCACAGATCTTACAGCTTGGAAGCGGATATCTGGAGTATTGGGGTAATTACCTACATTTTGTTATGTGGAAGCAGACCATTCTGGGCAAGGACAGAATCTGGAATTTTTCGTGCAGTATTGAGAGCTGACCCTAACTTTGAAGACTTGCCTTGGCCTTCTGTGACCCCTGAGGCCAAGGACTTTGTAAAGAGGCTTTTAAATAAGGACTACCGTAAGAGGATGACTGCTGCTCAAGCTTTGAGTAAGTAATTAACCCCTTCCACAAATTCATTGGTTGATTCTCAGCATGTTGTTTTTTCATGTGAGAGTTTTAAAAATTATGATGGGTCAGCTTGACCGAACTGAATTATTGGAGCACAGTACAATGTGTTTAGAGGCGACCATTGTCCATATAGGGCATTGGATCAGATATTCTTATACTCATCATACTGTGTTCCCGGTTTATGGGGAGTTTAGTTTCAATTCACGGGATGGTCATGATGAAGAGGAGCCGGTAAAGTTGCTGCCACGTGACCAGAAGGTCATGGGCTCGAGCCATGAAAATAGTCTCTTGCAGAAATGCAGGGTAAGACTGCGTACAATAATCCTTGTGGTCCGGCCCTTCCTCGGACCCCGTGCATAGCGGGAGCTTAGTGCACCGGGCTGCCCTTTTTTGGGATGGTCATGATATATGGTGAAAAGCATTCTGTCAGGTGTACCTGCAGTGTGCTTTAAGCTTTCTCAAAAATCGGAGGTGTGGGTGGGAGTGGTGTTATTGTTGCTAAACATTTGTTATTTTTAGCTGAACCATATTGTATGATAAATTTGCTTCGGTGTTTATTATGTCCATGCACACAGTTTCTTGTAAAAATATATAAAGTAATACAGATTTTTGCAATTTCAGCGCATCCATGGTTGCGCAGCGAAAGCCATCCTATTCCTTTGGATATATTGGTCTATAAGTTGGTGAAGTCATATTTGCATGCTACGCCCCTCAAACGTGCAGCACTGAAGGTATAATGTTTTATTTTTCCTTGTTTCCCTTTTTCTCAGTTGACAGTTATAATAGGGGATGAAAAACAACTATATTGTGCAAAGCACATCTTCTAACCGAACTATATTCTCGTATTTAGAAAATTTTGGCATTCATCTGGAATTACATCCGGAATTATTGTTGAAGACCCTATTGCATGCCAAATTGTTATATAAAAGGTCTGTGAATCAGGGACAGTTAGGTTTCGGAGATTAATTTACTTTAAGTACTAAAACTTTTGGTAGTCCAGAAGAGAGCAAACTGATGACCAATTGTTCTAGATATCAAGCAACTAGGAAGAGGTAAAAAGAAAATAATTGAGTTGGAGAAGCAAATGGAAACTGGAAACACATACGTAACTAAAATTTTCGTAACAAAAATTATGTATCTAAATATGATCAATGCAGTTGGCAGGATAGTTCTCCTCCCACTTTATCTAAGTTGGTATCTTGTATATTACTGCACAATCAACTTTGGGCTCTCATTCAGACTTTGCTATCTTTCCACCTGCGAGTCTAGATTTGGAATGCTTACTGGCTTTCATTTCAACACAATTCTGCTTTAAGTATCGAACTTTCCTCCTTGCATAGGCTCCTGCATTCTAAGCCTCACCAGATAGTGCAGAGTCTTCCTGTCACCATATAATATATTACTAACGAGTTATTTCCTTGCTTTTGCTTTGGAGCTTTTCTTATTAACAATTAATTAGAAAATGGAAGACTCCATTCTAGCAATTTGGGAAGTCGATTAATAGAGAGTTCTCTTAGCTCAGCTCCTTGCCCCTGAGAAAATGGTTATCTGACATTGTTTGTTTATGTAATATAATATCGGATAAAAATGTCATTTTCTTCTCACTTTTAATTAGTCTCATGATTAACCCTGTTATATTGTTCATCTTTCTGGTGATTGATATGGAAGTGTCTTTTATTTGATGAAATTCTTTGTTGTGGTGCTGTTTTTCATGGATGGGTTGCTCTTCTGTTATGCAAATTTAACTTGGATCAAAATATAATCAGAATCTAGTCATGTAATAATGTGCTAAATTTTACATACTTTTGTGGCTGTATGTGTTCAGGCTCTTTCTAAAGCTTTAACGGAAGATGAACTGGTTTACCTTAGAGCGCAATTCAGGCTTATGGAACCTAGTAAAGACGGCCGTGTTTCTCTTGAAAACTTCAAAATGGTATAGTATCGTGACAACTTCTCTCCCCGTCGTTTTTATAATAAATTAATAATGATTTATGAGACTGAACTGATCAGACACAATACAGAGATGTCAGATTCTCTTTAGCTATCTCTCTGTCAGTTGTGCCATCAGAAGTTACAAGCAGAATGTTTTGAAACTGCAGGCTCTTATAGGAAATGCTACTGATGCTATGAAGGAGTCAAGGGTGCCAGATATTCTGAATGCGGTGAGATGCATCTGATCTTTATAATAAGTTTTTAAACAATTTTTCACATGTAGATACCTAGTTAAGTTTCAGTGGAGAAATATGTAGCCTGCTTCCATCTCCAAATAATTTAGCAAGTATAGCCAGCCATTTTACTACTGAAGGCTAGCTTCCATGCATATATTGCATTTGGGAGATCTGCTTGTGGACGTACATGGAGATCTGTTTTCTGACCTATCCTAACGATTTTTCTTTTAAAAGGCTCAAATATCTATTTATCATTTATGTCTTCAATCATTTTTATCATTATAAAAAGGGCAGCCCGGTGCACTAAGCTCCCGCTATGCGCAAGGTCCGGGGAAGGGTCGGACCACAAGGGTCTATAGTACGCAGCCTTACCCTACATATTTGCAAGAGGTTGTTTCCACGGCTTGAACTTGTTACCTCCTGGTCATATGGCAACAACTTTACCAGTTACGTCAAGGCTCCCCTTCATTTTTATCATTATGTGAAGCTAAATATCCTTGTACGTTTCAGATGGCAACACTGTCATATAGGAAGCTGGACTTTGAAGAATTTTGTGCTGCTGCAATCAGCACATATCAATTGGAGGCCCTTGAGGGATGGGAGCAGATTGCATCCGTGGCATTTGAACATTTTGAGCGAGAGGGGAATCGGCCTATTTCAGTGGAGGAATTGGCTAGGGTATCTTTCTATTACTATAGCTGTTGGCACTCTTCAATATTCAAAATTCTTGTTTGAGGAAATTCTGAGTTTGGTTCACAACTATGCAGGAGTTGAATGTAGGCCCAACTGCTCATTCCATTCTCAGAGATTGGATAAGAAGTGATGGAAAGCTGAGTTTACTTGGATATACTAAATTTTTGCATGGTGTGACACTTCGTAGTGCACATATGAGACATCATTAGCATGTTTTTCTCCATTCTTAACCTGCTCATTTGGTTAGTGTTTGAAAAAATGATAGAGATCAACTGTTGATTTAAAAAAAAAAGGTGTTGATGATATGAAAGAGATTTTTTCCTTCTTTCTTTCTTTCTAGTTTCCTTTTCAAGTGGGATCTTGGTGGCAGGCAAGATTTATACATATACGAGTTTAATAGAGTAGAGTGGCAAATTACTTGGAAGTTCTTGAGTGGCAGGTATTTGTTCATTGAGTTGTGTGTAGGTCAGGTTTTATTTGAATTCTGTTCTTACTTGCACAGAAATTTTTAGAAGCTAAGTTTGTCGTTGAGGGTTGTACGTGCATCGAGGCGTAGAGACTTCCAAGGTGCAGTAACATATATAATAGTTGTGCAAATAAGAATTGAGGGATATTGATGTGGATAATTAGAGTTTCTGACTTCCTGTTTCCTGTAATTTACTTTTCTTTTTTCTTTCTAGTGATAAGTACAAAATAGAAATATTATAGTCTGGTCCAAATGTGGAAAATCAAGTCTATCGGAAGCAGCCTCTCTATCCCTTCGGATAGGAATAATTCTCTGCTTATACTTTACTCCAATAGTAGGATTGTACTGGTTGTTGTTGGTCCAAAAGTGGAAAATCAACTGGCGCAATATGATGAAGCCCCACTGAGTAATGATCTCTCCAACTCATTCGGATGACATTTAGATTATATAGTATTGTATGTATACCAAGTGGTTGTCAAATGCAGAGTCACCACCTAGCTCATGTTCCTTTTTAGGATAAGTCGGTCAATGAGAAGATCTGATCCGTCGAAGTTACTGTTTTTTCAGAGAAGAAAGTTCAGAATTAGCAAAAATTTGTAGAACTAAGGGAGTGTACAATTAATGAGCTTACACAAACTTACGGGACGCAAATCCGGATTAATCGGAAATCATTGCAAATTCCAAACAGAAATCTTTCTAGTATCGACTATTGAAATAGTATCCTTATATAGTATCTATATCAATATTTATACTATATTAAAATCACGAAAACCTTAGCGAAATATCGTTCGCTTTTTCTACCCCTTTAAAATAAATTTCACATTGGATAAATATGTAATTTAAATTACTTTCCTAATATTTAGGAAATCAAAATCAAGTGAAATTTGAATTAGTAGCTAATATTTAGGAGTTCGAAATTAACTAAATAAGGAAAAAATATATTGAGAAAAAAGAAGAGAATATAAAAAGTAAAAGGTAAGTTTCTTTTCAATCAAGGACAACAAAATATTGTATAATTTTCATGTAATTATTTGGGGAAAATAAGAGTAATATTACGTTTTCTTTTCCTTGTATACCCTACCGCAATTTCAATGGAAATATGTTTCACATTCATACTTTTTATTGGGAACTTGCAGTTCTAAGATGTATTATTGAAAGTAAGAGATTTTATACCTAACTAAATATATATTTTAATTTTTTTTAAATATTACACAACTTGATGAAGAATAATATATTGTTCGAGTAGGAAAAAAATAATTTGTATCTTCTATACTATCATAAAAGTATGAAATCTCAACAATAATTAAGTCTTTGAATTAATAAATTAGCAAAAAAAATAATTCAATTTTTTTTTTCAAAATTATTATGTAAATAAAATTATTTATCAAGTTGATAAAATTCTTAAGGTACAAAAATTTGTTTTCACAAAAAAAGCATCAACCATAAAAGAAATAAAAAAATAGAGCAAAATTTATTGTAATATGACATTAGAAATAAAATTGCTGAAAATGCTAAGTTGAAGCATTAAGGATGTAACATAAGACAAAAAGGTATTCAAAAGAAGTTGTCATTATTATTTTTCTTTCTTTTTATATTCATTCTAATGAATGATAGCTTTCTATATTTTTAGTATAGTATTACATAATTTTTTTATAATTAAAGATTCATTGGGCTTACCCTTCTCTACCGTCATGTCTTATAACAAGTGTTGCTTTTCAACGTGAAGATTACGTTATATGCAATTATCAATGTTCAATTTTAAATCAATTCGCATCTTTTTGTCATGAATTACATCTGCAATTGAACTCGTGGGATCTTGAACTTCTATATGAGTTTTGTTTTAAAAGAAAAAAAGCTGCCCGTGAGACAACTTTCTACTACTAACATATTAACATCCAACTGTGGACATATCGTCTACATCTACAGCATAACAATCCCTAAGATTCCACCACCCTTAACTAAATCTAGTCTTTGGGAATAGAAAAATCAAAATAAAGAATATGTTTCTTTAATAGACACTAGTCATCCGGCACAGGCGTTACACGTATATACCAAATTCATGCAATACATGATTTAGTAAAATAATGAAATATAATATCAAATTACAATTAAAAGATGTGTTCCTTAGGAAACAATAAGATCATTTCCCCTGGAGCAATTAATCTACAAAGGAAACCAATAGAAAATGCACATTAACAATGGACTTGAATGCAATAAATTTAGAAGTATCATAAGTTCAGAGCCATGACTTATACTGCAATAGTATTAGGGATAAATTAAGCTACAAAAGAAACCATTAGAAAATACACTAACTCTGGATTTGAAAGCAACAAATTAAGTCTCATTATCTGCGCAAGTTATAACTTGTAATGGAATTGTATTATCAAAAGTAAAGTTTTTATATTTGCAGGAATACATTTACATTATCAATTTAAAATATTTCATAGTCTTTTTTTTTAGCAAAATCTCATGATAAAGTAATTGTTATGTGATCAAACCTACATTTTGAAATTAGGAATTGCATAATTTAAATTATATTTACTTATCTATATAGTAAATAAATGAACAATTTTCATGAGAATTATTTGTGCACTTTTAACTTACCTTTTATTTGCAATTATTATCTCTCTTCTCATGTTTTGTCCTTTTTCAGACAGTAATTCCATTATCGAGTAAAACATTTCAGTATGCACAATATTTACTAATAGAGTTAATTTTTTTTTTTTTAAAAAAAAAAGAAGGAAACAATGCTAAAGATCTCACGACAAAACAACTCTGTCGCCCATGTACTAATTACACTATACAATAAATATTCTATCAAAGAGTAATTCTTTTCAATATTTTTTATTTATTGGGTAGTTATTTGGCTCTACTATAATATTTGAGACACATAACCGTACTCTACAAGCTTTTAATACTCCTTTCTCAACACAAAGCATTAAGGTTCTAAATAATAATGAGAATATAGTTGACCTCACATTCCATAAATTACATATAAATTTTAATATATGTTATAATGTATGCGAAACAGTATAAGAGCACAATTTTATATTAATATGTAATTCACAAGGTGACATGCATATGTTAGTATGGATAAGAACATCTATGATGAAAATAGTTATCATATATCAGCAAATGTCAATACATAGAACCCATATTAAAAGATATCAAATTCTATCTTCAACCTCTAATGAAAACCACAAAAATACCTAACTAATGTCTCACATTTTTTAAAACCAAAAATAAAAATAAAAAATCAATTGATCTCAAAATAACATAAACACTTTCAAGCACAGATATAATTCTTCCGAAAAATATATTTATATTATTCCACTACTCATAAAATAAATTTTCAATGATTTTATACATTTAGTATCTACATAAGTCAATTATAACTTTAAAACATATGTTATTCCTAATTATAGCATGCTGAAATGTACACGATACATAATGTATATAGGATGACATTTTTAAAAATCAAATTTACCAAAATCAGAAAAGGAGGAAAATTAAGAAATAAAAGAGAAGGGTTAAGAATGTCGAACCCGTATTTTGTTGTCAATTCATTAGTTTGACACTGTGTGTTTTGCCATCCAAGTCAAAAACTGCTGCCTCATGTTGAAGAGCGACAAGGGAATTTCCAGAAATGAAACAAGTTCTGTATATATGCAATTGAAGTTGTATTGGGAAGTAACTTCCGCAATATGAGAATTTCCTTCAGACTTTACCATACTGGAGAGGAATACAAGTTTGTTTTTTCTCATCATCACCGTAGCCCCTATATTTGTTATAATGAAAACGTCACATTCTTTTTTACACCCATGAGTATGACGTGCAAAATCCTTTGATGGCTACAGTTATGCCTGTTCCAATAATCCTTTCGCACTTCTAATTTGTTGCTTTTGTGACTGGTTGACTGACCCTTAATAAGCTAAACACATAAAAATTGAAAAAGGTACAATTGGGTGAGAATTTGATAGTTGAGTACATGAAAAGAAAAACGTACAAGACGAGACACACAAGTATTGTACAACATTTTATTTTTCAATTTCTTATGCTTTGATATGAATTTCTTTATGGAGAATAGTTCACAACCAAGCAACTTTTGGCCAAAGCAATTCATGTCGCTCCAGTTTATATTGAAGCTGCAGTATTTGACGCAACTAATCGAACTTAAAAGAGCAGATAGGATTTCCTCTCCGAAGGTGTTAGAACATGCGCAGCGTATACATATAAACTAGGCAATGATATAATTACGAAATTAAAAGCACTAATCTCTTGAAATCGTTGCACAGGTCTTCTATAGAGCAAGAATCCTGGATTGCAGTCTTCTGCTATGGTCATAGTAAGACCTTGGGCGAAATTAGGGGTGGACATAATACCGACCGAACTGAAAAAATTGACCGAACCGAAAATTTCGGTTTATTCGGTTTCGGTTTTTTGATTTTTTGGTCGATTTGCGATTTATAATTTTTAAAAGTTCGGTTTTCAGTTTTAACGGTTTAGTTTTTCAGTTTAACCGAAAATCGAACTTTTTACCAGCCTGTTTTTGCCAAAACTTTTGGACTCTAAGTTTAATAGTTTCTGAAGCCAATCCTTCGCCCATCTGAAGCCCACCCCTAATCAAACCAATCTGAAGGCAGCCCAGCCCAGGTAAAGTTTACCCAAACCCAAAATCTAAATACCCAATACTAATCGTTAATCCCTAAGACAGTAAGACCCTAATCCATTTCGACAGTTCGACTTCGACCTTCCTCTGTTCCTCAATCCTCACGAGTCACGACCTCACCTCCGAAATTAGGGTTGAGAGTTGAGAGTTGAGGCTGTGCGACTGTCCACCCCTACACTGCAAGCGCCCGAGTTCCGAGTTCCGACTGTGACGCCTTCTTCCTCCGTTCGTCGCTCTGAGAATGCAGAGAGGAAACAAAAATTGGTTTAGTGGTTAAACCAATCTTGAACTCGCTCATTCTTCTTCCTCAGGTGTCAGGTTAGTGGTTACCTCCGGCTCCTACCTCCTTCTTCTGAGTTCCTTTTCAGTTTTCCCTCGTCGCTCCTACTGCTAATTTCGTTAAATTTTTTATTTTTCTGCTATTGTTTATAGCATATATGCGCGTTTGCGTCTTACTTTTAGGAGTTACTGAGTTAGGACTCTTTCGAGTTAACAATCCTGAATCCTCTGTGCGACTGTGCCGACTGCTGTTGCTGTGACTTGTGAGCCTGTGACGCCTTTTTTCTCCGCTCGTCGCTCATCCTTTTTCCTCAGGTTAGTGGTTACCTCCTTCTTCTGAGTTCCTTTTCAATTTTCCCTCGTCGGCGTCGCTCCTCCTCCTCCTGCTGGTTTCTTTAAACTTTCGATTTTCTACTATTCTTTATAGTATATATGTGCGTTTGCGTCTTACTTTTAGGACTCTTTCGAGTTAACAACTTAACATTTGCCAAAAAGAAGTGACAGTTGCATCCTTTATTTTTTTATTTCTTTTGCCTCTGTTTTTACTTTTGTTCTTTTGTTCTTTTGCCTCTGTGTCAACTGCCAACTTGATTTTATGCGAGTTGCGACATGCTAGATTTATATCGTATACCAGTTTGTATTTTTAATTCCGTTTTCATTCGATTTTCTTTAGATGACAGGAGTTGAAAGTAGAGTAAGTGAGGTGGGTTCATCTGAAAGCAAACCTACTTCTTCACTTACAAATTCAGTTGAAACTAGTCAAGGCCCCAAAAAAAAAAATCTGCTCAGTGTAGATCAACTGCTTGGGATCATTTTGAAAAGTTTAAAGATGATAATAGAGGTGATAGAGCAAAGTGTAAATATTGTGGTCGTGATTATAAAGCTGATCCACGATTGAATGGAACAACAACATTGAATTCTCATTTAAAGAAGTATCTAAAAATACTACAGAAAGTTGATAGTACTCAAATACAATCGTGTTTACAAAAGGATGGGCAAATTAATAGTGGGGTGCTATGGAAATTTGATCAAGAACTAGTTAGGAGGGCTTTAGTTGAGATGGTAATTACGGAGGAATTACCTTTTAGCTTTATTGAAAAGAAATGCTTTAAAAAGTTTATGAGCATAGCCTAACCTCTATTTAATGTTCCTTCTCGTAGGACAATTACAAGGGATTGTTTTCAAGTTTACAGTGAAGAAAAGCTTAAACTAATGAAAAATTTCAGAGAAGTAAAACCAAAAATTTGCCTTACCACAAACACATGGACTTCGTTACAAAGAATTAACTATATGTGTTTGACGGGTCATTTTATTGATAGAAATTGTGTGTTGCATAAAAGAATACTAATTTTTTTGCCCTATCTCTAGTCATAAGGGTGACGAAATGGCAAAAGTTATTGGTAATTGTTTGCTTGAATAGAAATTGGATAAGGTATTCACCTGTTACTGTTGATAATGCTTCTTCGAATGATGTCATGATCAAAGAATTATCTAAACAACTAGATATGTGGAAAACTAATTCGATGAGTGGTAAGCATCTTCATGTGAGATGCATGACTCACATACTTAATCTAATTGTGCAAGATGGTTTGAAAGAAATTGATATTTCTATAAAACGTGTTAGACAAGCTGTGAGGTATGTGAGATCATCTTCGTAAAGGACCTTAAAGGTTAGGGAATGTTGTGCACATCAGAGGTAGAATGTAGTAAAACATTGTGTTTGGTTGTTCCTACTAGGTGGAATTCCACCTACTTGATGTTGGAAACGGCGCAAAACTTTGAGAAGGCCTTTGAAAATCTTCATCTTTTTGATGATGGATTTTCTACTCATCTTTGTACGCATGTTTGTGAGGATGGGAATGTTGCAGGTCCATTTGTATGTGATGATTGGGTGAATGTGAGAAACGTAATAAAGTTTCTTGAAAGATTTCATAAGCTTACCGAAAAAGTTTCAGGTTCACGTTATGTCACTTCTAATTGTTATTTTGAGGATATATGTGAGCTTGATAGTCTTTTGAAAGCTTTTTTAGCTAGTGATGATACAAATTTGAGTAAGATGGCAGGGAAGATGAAAGAAAATTTTAAATAATATTGGGGTGAACCTGAAAAGATGAATAAAATGATATTCATTGCTTCTGTATTATATCCTCATAACAAATTAGAATATGTTGGTTTTGCACTTGAGGAAATGTTCGGGGAGGAACCAGGGAAGAAATTAACTGCCGAAGTGGATGCTTATTTGAATTCTTTATTTGGGGAGTATCAAAAAAAATATTCAAAAGGATGTTATCTTCAATCATCTCAATCTAAATCTACTTCATCTGATGACACATCTGATTCATCTATTGGGAATGTGAGAACAAAATCTGTGAGAATAAAGCAATTGTTGAAAAGGCAAAAGAAGACTTTGGAGTGGAGGTGCTAAATCTCAGTTGGAAAGATACATTGGTGAAGAACAAGAGCCATTGTCTGATGATTCTGATGACTTTAAAATCTTAGACTGGTGGAAAATTAATGCGCCTCGATTTCCTATTCTATCTGAGTTAGCTCGTGATGTATTGGCCATTCCAATTTCTAGTGTTGCATCGGAATGTGCATTTAGCACTAGTGGCCGCATTCTTGATTCATTTAGGAGTTCATTGACTCCTCAGTTGGTGCAAAGTCTTATTTGTGTTCAAGATTGGTTTAGATGTGAGGGTACTCCTATTAATGTTGAAGAAGATTTGGAGTTTCTTGAGCAAATTGAACTTGGTAAGATTTTGTGTTTTATAAGTGTTTTAGTGAAAATTAGTTTACTTTGTAAGTTTAAATAAATGCCACACTTTATCAAATTTTATTTAGATATGGCAAAGAGCGGAAAAGAAACTTGCATTGTTGAAAGAAATACTAGCATTGTTGATGCATAGTTTGAACAAGTGGTAAGTTTAAAGATTTGCTTGTCTTATGATATCCTTTTGTTATTTATAATTAAAAATATTTTATTTAACTTGTGATCTTATCTTATTTTGTAGGTTTGAACTATGCCTCGTGGTCCTAAAATTTTGAAGCATGGTTATTTTCGGGATTTTAACAATCTCCTCGAGCAAACAGCAACAACAGCAACAGCACCACCACCACCAAGCAGCAGCAGGCAGCAGCAGCAACAAGCAGCTACTGCTCAGTTGGATATGGGGTTTGAACTTTTTTATTGCTCCATTCTCATGTTACATTGCCTTATTTTGCTTATTGTAGATATTTGTGAGTCCAACATATGAATTCTTGGATACAAAATATGGGATTAAAGGAATTGCAGTTGCTGCTCGAAATCTATCGTTTAGAACTCTAGTTAGAGGTGGTTATCTAGTGGCTACTACTTTATTATCTGCTTTATTACCTTTCTTGGGAGATTTCATAAGTCTTTCTGGTAATATCAGCTCAATTCCGCTCACGGTTATTCTTCCAAATCACATGTATCTTATTGCCATGAAAAAGCAATTTTCGTCGTTACAAAGGAGTTGGCATTTGCTTAATGTTGTCTTGTTTTGTGTCATATCTGTTGCTGCATTAGTAGCTGCATTCAAGCTTATAGTAGTGGACTCGAAAACTTACCGCGCATTTGCTGATTTGTAGTTTTTAAGTCATTATTTGGAGGGGAATGTCCCTCATCTTATTCTACTGGCATTCATATTATTTTCAACTTTCTCAATTCTTGGCCTCAGTGAGGTATTTGTATTGTATATTGGATGAATGATATTAAACAGATTCAGATTGATTTGGATGAAATGTGGAAAGGATATCTTATTTTGAAATATATACTAGCACTGAACATATTGAGTCTACATCGGATATAAAAATTTTGAACCGTTAATAACCAAAAAATTTAACCGAAAATAACCGAACCGAACCTTGAAAAAACCGCACCGAACCATAAAAACTTTGGTTTGGTTTGGTTATTAATATTACAAAATCGAAAATCGATAAATCGAACTGTACTTTCATACTAACCGACCGAACCGACCTACGCCCACCCCTAGACGAAATTGCTTTGAGTGGGCACGAACAATACAACTCTGAAAAAAAAGAGTTATTGGGTAAAAAACGTCTTCCTTATGTAGACTTGTTTTTCAGCCAAAAAGGGCTCCAAAAAACGTGTAGGATTCTGCTTGTGCAAGTAGAATCCTATTCTAACTCTATAGGATGACTTTTCCGCCAAGTCGGTCCAGGTTTTTTTACTAGGCATAGCAGGGACCACTGAAATAATAAGAGGTTACTAATTATAGTATTAATTCAAAAATTTAGATGAATTAATTCCTACTATAATTTATTCCACTAAAAAGCTGCAATTGAACTCCTCAACATGAATTTCGAAAATTCAAACATTTACTTTAACTCCCCATGTTAACGTCATAATTACCAGTTAATTAAATTAAATCACTAATAATTTAATTTAATCAACTAATTAAATCCTTTATAATTCCTCTTAAACTATTTCATGTGACGGAATATAAAATTCACCGGCCGGGTTTTCACATGAAAATTTATAAGCTTACATAAAGGGGTATCATCAAACTCTAAATCGAGTCATGAATTCTATCAACTAATTGTTATTTCATGAATGTTATTCGCTATTGTCCAATCTATTAGGCATATACTAACTCTGAATAGAGTTGTACCTTTTGATAAATCAAAATAATAAACAAATCACATTCATCATAATAATTATATCAAGATTAGGAGTATAAACTCATTTAATGAATTAGAGAAAATATTTTATATATATTCAGTACAAAAACATCTTTTCTCTACTTGGTCCGTTCAATATACACTATGTATACTAGCACAAGAAGTCAGAGTAAAACCACTCCCATAATCAAGACAAATTATACTATAATCGTGTGCTACAATCATCAAGATATTTTGCCCGATTATATCTTCGATTATGAACATAGTTTATTAATTATGAGAACCGACAATTTAGTCTTCTGCGCATGAGGTAAGACTCCATACACTAAATTATCTACTACATAACTAAAGGACACACATGTAACAAATGATCTATTTAAAATAGTACTTTATTGAATTGAATAAATTAAATAAATAATTGTTCCATAAAGAATAAAACACAATACTTCGTCTAAACTGCATGGTTAATAGTATATCCTAACAATCTCCTACTTAGACCCATAACCATGCGTCTACAACTCTAATGCCCATCCCTTCTACATGCTTGTCAAAACTCTTCTGTGGCAAGCTCTTTCTAAATGGATCTGCCAAATTGTCCTCTGACGCGATCTTTAACACTCTTGTATCACCTCTCTAAGTTATGTCCCGAATTAAGTTTACGCTCAATATGCTTACTCCTTTTATGGCTTCTTGGTTTCTTCGTGTTTGCAACTGCACAACTATTGTCACAATAAAGTAAAATCGGTGCTTGAATCGAAGGAACTACATTAAGCTCTTTTAGAAAGTTCCCCAGCCAAACAGCTTCTTTAGCTGCCTCAGATGCAGCCACATATTCGGCTTCCATGGTGGAATCAGCAACACATGACTGCTTGATACATTTATGGCTCCACCTCCTAAGGTAAAAACATATCCTGAGGTAGATTTTCTAGAATCTCTGTCTGACTGGAAGTCTGAATCAGTATAGCCAATGGTTGCAAGATCATTTGAGTGATAAACCAACATATAATCCATAGTCCTTTTCAAGTATTTGATTATATGTTTAACGACAGTCCAGTGTTCTCGTCTAGGGTTAGACTGAAATCTACTAACCATGCCACTATCAAAGTAGATATCAGGTGTAGTATATAGCATAACATACATGAGACTCCTTACAACAGAAACATAAGAAACCGTCTTCATATTTTCTATCTTATCAGTCGTTTTTGGGGATTGATATTTTGACAAAGAGATTCCATGTCCAAAAGGGAGAAAGCCTTTCTTGGAGTCTTGCATACTAAACCTGGTGAGAATAGTATCAACATAACGTGCTCGGGATAAGCCTAATATCCTTCGCTTGCGATCTCGCATAAGCTTGATCCCAAGGATATGTGCCGCTTGTCCCAAGCCTTTCATATCAAAATGCGAGGGCAACCATTCCTTTACCGAATTCAACATGCTCACATTATTTCCTATGAGCAAAATATCATCTACGTATAAAATCAAAAATGTAATTTTATCTCCATCCTACTTCTTAGACACAAGACTCATTTTCACATTGATCAAAACCGAAGGTTTTAATCGATGTGTCAAAACAAGTATTCCATGCTCTAGAAGCTTGTTTCAATCCATAAATGAATTTCTTTAATTTACACAACATGTGCTCATTGCCACTTTTTATGAAACCAATTGGTTGTGCCATATAGATGCACTCATCAAGACTTCCATTAAGAAAAGCCGTCTTGACATCCATTTGCCAAATCTCATAATCGTAATGAGTAGCAATGGATAAGAGAATCCTAATGGATTTAAGCATGGCTACTGGCGAAAAGGTTTTCTCATAATCGATCCCTTCTTTTTGAGTAAAGCCTTTTATAACAAGCCTAGCTTTAAAATTTTGTACTTTTCCATCCACTCTTCTCTTTTTCTTATAGATCCATCTACAACCAATGGGTTTGACTCCAGTAGGTGGTTCTATAAGATCCCATACTTGATTGGAGTACATGGACTCCATTTCAGATTTCATAGCAACAACCCATTTATCAACATCTGTATCCTGTAGTGCTTCGTCATAATTAAGAGACTCTGTATTAGGCTCTTCAGGGATTCTATCATAAGATTCTCCCAAAAGCATAAATCGGAGAGGTGTTTTAATGATTCTCCCATTACGACTAGTCACTACAGGTGCAGTATGATTTTGTTGTTGAATCATAACATCATTTTTCAGAACTGAAGCCTCAATGTTATCCTCCACACTTTGCGGTGCTGGGATATCGTTAACTACTTCCTGGAGTGTAGGCTACAGAAAAATTTCAGGTTGCTCAACAATCTGAGGTTGCTCAACATTACTCCCACTACTTTGGGGGTAGTAAGATGTTAGGCAATTGCTCTTGTGTGTTCTGCTACCTATTGACATTTCTCCCACTACGATAATGCTGTGGTATGTCAATACTGGCTTTCGGGATATGTTCCAGAGATGAGTCATTAGTTACTCCATTGCTTAATTCCTGTAAATCTAATTTACTTCTAGGAATATGGTTCATGAAATAGTCTTCTTCTAAAAATCTGGCATTTATTGTAACAATTATCTTCTTTTCTTTGGGACAATAAAATAAACTGCCTTTAGTTCCTTTTGGATATTCAATAAAAATGCATACTTCTGTCCTCGATTCCAATTTATCCGCTTTCCCTTTCAGTATATGTGCTGGACAACCCCAAATCCGAATGTCTAGTAAACTTGGCTTGCACCCAGTCTAGAATTCTGCTGGAGTTGAAGGTACTGACTTTAAAGGAACCAAATTAGAATGTAATTTGTTGTTTCTAAAGCATATCCCCAAAAGGAAGAAGGCAAATCGGAATAACTTAACATTGATCTAACTATTTTCATAAGGGTTTTATTTCTTTTTTCTGCCACACTATTTTGTTCTGGTGTTCCTGGGGCAGATAATTGAGATGTAATTCCATAATCTGATAAGTATTTAATGAATTCCGCAAAAAGGTATTTACCACCATGATCAGACCGTAATGTTTTGATATATTTATCATGTAGTTTCTCCATTTCCGTCTTAAATTCTTTGAATTTCTCAAAGCATTCAGAGTTATGGCGCAACAGATAAATGTATCCATATTTTGAGTAATCATCTGTGAAAGTCACAAAATACTCAAAACCACCTCTTGCTTGTAAATTCACAGGGCCACATAAATCAGAGTGAATTAATTCTAACTTATCCCTGGCTCTATTTCCTTTTGAGAGAAAATGTCTCTTGGTCATTTTTCCTTCTTAACTGGAGTCGCATGTTGCCAGTGCCTCCACTTTCAATGAACTTAAAGGTCCATCAGAAACCAATCTCGAAATCCTATTTAGATTTATATGACACAGACATAAGTGCCATAAATAAGTTTGGCTTAATTCAGAAATACGTTTTCTTTTATGTGGCAGATAAATATTATTTAATTCTTTTGGTTGTTGTATCACACGAGGAGATATGTCCAAAATAAAAAGGTCATGTACTCTAGCAGCAGTGTAGATAAAACATTTATTAAACTTAATAACAGCAGAGTTATTATCAAAATAAACATTATAACCAGCATCCATTATTTTCGAAACCCAAAGCATATTCCTTCTAATAGAAGGTACATAGAGAACATCTTTCAAAACTAAAACTCTATCATTACTAAACAAAACTCTAATATCTCCTAATGCTAAAGCTGGTGCTGGCTTGCCATTGGCTTGAAAAGCGCAAACTTCATTCTCACTTAGCCGCCGCGTTTCCTTAAACCCCTGCAAAGTAGTGCAGATACGATTAGTGGCTCCTGAATCTATACACTAAAACATGGTAGAGACAGCCGCTAAGCAAGTTTCAACGACATTTAAATTCGAATTACGTTGCTTGTTCAACTTTTCCAGATAGGAAAGGCATTGCTTTTTGTGATGCCCAGGTTGCTTGCCATAATAGCACTTTCCTGTAGGCTTTTTCACACCAGCCGCACCTCCAGGTGCCAAAACCTTTTGAGCCTTCTTCTTTTTCTTACCGCCTTTTGACTTAGAAACTGAAGCTTTCTCAACATTTAGTGCCACAACTGGAGCTTGTTGTTTGATAATACATTCCGCCGCTTGCAGCTCATTCAACAATTTGGCCAGTGACAAATCCATTTTGTTCATGTTATAGTTCAAGAGAAATTGTGGAAAAATGTCAAGCAGAGTCTGCAGGACCATCTCAACTTGAGATTCCTTATTAATCACAGCTCCAAGGACCTCCAATTCATTTAGAAGACCTACCATCTTCAGAACATGGTCCCTGACCGATTATCCTTCAGCCATCTTGGCGTTCAAAAGGACTTTCGTCTCTCATCGAACATCTCTTTGAGACTTTCAAGCATGTCATAAGTAGACCCCATAGATTGATGCTGATATTGCAAAACATTCGCCATAAAGGCAAGAATGTAACATCGTGCCATCTCATCAGCCTTGACCCATTTGTCATTGGCCTTAACTTGATAATCAGTAGCATCTTCATCAGGTTTTTCTGGGCACTACTCAGTGATTACAAATTTGTAACCTTCAACAGTTAGGACAATATCAAGGTTTCTTTTCCAGTCAACATAATTCGGCCCTTCTAATTTGTTTTGGTTCAAAATTGAGGTAAGTGGGTTGAATAAAGACATGGTTAATCTGAGAGATTTTCACAATAAATAGATCATTAGTTATGTAAATAAAACAATTAAATTCAAAAACAACACATTACACATATAACCATGCTCCTTGAACAATTAGATTCGTTAGGGAAACTTAACTACTTATGCAAAATATATGAGTTATTAAGATATTTACCCCATAAATTAAAACAGGACAAACTCAGATGGAGAGTAAAGTGTTAATTTAAGATAGGTAAATATCACTTTTATAAACTTTAGTTTCATTGAATCAACATGTAACTCAGTTGGAGAGTTAATACAAGTAATCAAATAACTAGAGGCAAAACTACAGTAATTATCTATAATGAACTTATCCGATGTGGAAGAAGACCTACATATAAATTCATTATATTACTGTAATACATGATTGAAAACCATGGGAATTGAACCCTACCATCACTATTTTCTTAAAGAAATTTTTTTCTGGTTAAATTTTTTTCATAAAATAGAAAAATGGCCAAAAACCCATCTAAATGACCACGAATACCCAAAAAATGACGTACATCATGCACGAAGCTGATGAGTATTGCTCATTGGGCCATTTCCGATGAACCTACCAAATTTGAGGTCAATAGGAGTTCGACAGAATTTCAGAATTCCAAATTCATGACCTATTTGTAGAATTTTGTTTTTGGCGTTTTTTAAGGGTTTTGATTATTTTGACTCGTTCAAATCACATAATATACTTATATATGTTAATTCATAAATTCAGAACTCAAAATAAAAATATTATTACAGTGTTATATAAAAACTGTTTTCGAACAAAATTGGGAAAAACAAAATGTTTTTCACCCGTTCAAAACGCCACTGTTCATAATTCCGTATATTAATCCATAATTTCAGAACTAATAGTATTCAAAACAGTAACATTATATTAAAATAAAACTGTGATTATGGACAAAAACACAACTAAAACAGATTGTGAATATAACACCACTCTCTTGCATGTATATATTAATCCATAATAACAAAATTTATAATATTAAAAAAAACAGTGACGTTTTTATTAAAAACAATACTGTTATTCAACAAAAACATATTAAAAATTGATTGTCTTTAAATATAATACTACTGTTTATGCATATGTATATTAATCCATAATTTAGAATTAGAATACTAATTAAAATAGTCATGTTTTTGACATAGAATAATCATAGCAAACATGTATCATTAAACAACACATTTTAATATTACTCTATTCATGCTGTATTACATTATCTAGTTAAATGTAAGACGACATCTGATACCAATTGTTAGAACATGCGCAGCACATACATGTAAACTAGACAATGATATAATTACGAGATTAGAAGCACTAACCTCTTGAAATCTTTGCACAGGTCTTCCATAGAGCAAGAATCCAGGGCTGCATTCTTCTGCTATGGTCCTAGTAAGACCTTGGACGAAATTGCTTTGAGTGGGTAATAACAATACAACTCTGAAAAAAATGAGTTATTGGGTGAAAAACGTCCCTTATGTAGACTCGTTTTTCAGCCAAAAAGGGCTCCAAAAAACGTGTAGTTGTGAAAGTAGAATCCTATTCTAACTCTACAAGATGATTTTTTTTCCCAAGTCAGTTAAGGTTTTTACTAGGCATAGCAGGGACCAGAGAAATAATACGAGGCTACTAATTATAGTATTAATTCAAAATTTTGGATGAATTAATTCGTACTATAATTAGTTGCAATTTATTCCACTAAAAAACTGCAATTGAACTCCTCAGTATGAATTTTGAAAATTCAAACACTTATTTTAACTCCCCATGTTAAGGTCACAATACCAGTTAATTAAATTAAATCACTAACAATTTAATTTAATCAACTATTTAAATCCTTTATAATTCCGCTTAAACTATTTCATGTGACGGATACAAAATCCACCGGCAGGGTTTTCACATGAAAACTTATAAGCTTACATAAAGGGGTATCATCAAACTCTAAATCGAGTCATGAATTCTATCAACTAATTATTTTTTCACGAATGCTATTTGTTATTGTCTAATCTATTAGGCATACACTAATTCTGAATAGAGTTGTACCTTTTGATAAATCAAAACAATAAACAAATCACATTGATCGTAATAATTATATCAAGATTAGGAGTATAAGCTCATTTAATGAATTATAGAAAATATTTTATATATATTCAGTACAAAAACATCTTTTCTCTACTTGGTTCGTTCAATATACACTGAGTATACTAGCACAAGAAGTCGGAGTAAAACCACTCCCATAATCAAGACAAATTATACTATAATCTTGTGCTACAATCATCAAGATATTTTGCCCGATAGTATCTTTGATTGTGAACATAATTTATTAATTATGAGAACCGACAATATCTTCGTGCATGAGCTAAGACTCCATACACTAAATTGTCTACTACATAACTAATGGACATACATGTAACAAATGATCTATTTAAAATAGTACTTTATTGAATTGAATAAATTAAATAAACAATTATTCCATAAAGAATAAAACACAATACTATGTCTAAATCGCATGGTTAATAGTATATCCCAACAGAAGTGTAACGACCTAACCGGTCGTTTTACTTTCTAGAACCCTGTTCCCCTAAATAAGACTCTCCTTATGTGCTCTTACTATTTTATGACTTACGGGGATGGTTAGTTCGGGATTTGGAAGGGTTCAGGTTGAAATCGGAACACTTAGTTCCTTAGGTTGGTCTTAAAAGGCTAAGTTTGACTTGGTCAACATTTTGAGTAAACGACCTCGGAATCAGGATTTAATGGTTCCAATAGGGACGTATGATGATTTCAGACTCGGGCATATATTCGGATCGAGTTTTGGATGACCCGGGAATATTTCGGCGCCCAATATTGAAAGTTAGCATTTTGGCTGAATTTCATAAGTTTGGGTTGAAGTGGATTTTTACATTATAGACGTCCGTTTGGGATTCTGAGCCTGGGAATAGCTCTGTATGGTAATTCTGGACTTAGGAGCGCATTCGGATGTGGATTTGGAGGTCCGTAGGTCGTTTCGGGGTCATCTGGCAAAAGCTGGAAATTTAAAGGTTTTTGGGAAGTTTGACCAAGAGTGGACTTTTTGATATCGGGTTTGAATTCAAATTATGAAATTTGGAGTAGGTCCGTAATATCATTTAGGACTTGTGTATACAATTTAAGGTCAATCGGATGTAATTTGATAGGAATCGGACATGCGGATGTGTTTTTAGAAGTTTTGAGTTTTCTTGATTTGACTCATGCATTTTGGCGTCCGATTCATGCATTTAGATGTTATTCCGGCATTTCGATCACGAGAGCAAGTTTGTATGATGTTTTTAGACTTGTGTGGACATTTGGTACGAAGCACCAAAGGCTCGGGTGAGTTTTGGACGCGTTTGGATGGATGAGAAGACTTCAGTTTTCTGGTTTTTTTTGCTGGTGTCTCAGGTATCACAAATGCGAGAATTTGTTCGCATTTGCGAACCTCGCATTTGCAAGACAGGCTTCGCAATTGCGAAGAAGCCTGGCCAAGGCAGGACTCGCATTTGCGAGATTTCCAGTTGCTTTTGCGATCAGTTTCTCTTGGCATTTGCGATGTTGTGGTCGCAAATGTGACCTTGACAGTGGGGGCTCAGCTTTGCATTTGCGAAGACTTTGTCGCATTTGCGACCTTCGCATTGCGACGTTTGCAACCGGTGCAACAGTTTTTATTGCGGGACTTAGCCTTATTTTCCTCATTTCCCACTTGGTCTTAGACGATCTTGAGAGCATCTTTGGGAGGGATTCCATCAACATCAAGAGGTAAGTGATCCCTAACAATTTTTTAGCTAAATACACGAATCATAAGTAGATTTTACATGGAAAATGGTAGGATTTATGGGATTTTTGAGGAAAACCCAGGTTTTTAATAAAAATGGGATTTAACCACGAAAATAGTTATGGAATTTAGTGAAACTCATATATTTGAGTTCATGAGGTTATGGATAACAACTTTCTTCAAAAATTTCCGGAATCCAGGCACGTGGGCCCGGGGGTGAATTTAGAAACTCTTCAATTAGGGTTGGGAAATCACTTTAATAGTTATGATATGAACTTTTGAACATGTCTTGACTATTTTATATAATATTTGACTAGTTTCGAGTCGTTTGACACCGAGTTGAGGGTTTAAAGCACAATTGTGGACCGGAAAATAAGCTTTGAGACGAGGTAAGTTTGTTTTCTAACCTTGTAAGAGGGAATTAACCCTATAGGTAAATTGATTTAATATGTACTCCTGTTTGTGGGAGCTACGTATGCACGAGGTTACAGGGCCCGTTTGTTGCTACTAAGTGTTCTTATGTCTTGGTAGTCTAGGACCCAAGTCATGTTATACTGCGATATTTGCACCCCTACCTGCTAATTTAAATATTTAAAACATATTGGAACTTGATAAAGAATTGTAAAAGGTCAAATTTCATTTACTTGAGTTTTGGACGGGTTACTTGACCGCTAATGAGAATTGGTGTTTCTTTGAATAATAGCCTCTTAATAATCTTTGAATCGATTGTTTATAAAGTATTTTCTCTTCTTGTGGAACGGGCCGAACGCCTCGGTAATAGAATCTATGCATCTATTGTTCGTGCCGTTCGACCCTCGGTAGTGCTCAATTTATATATTTGTATGTTGGATCAGGTCGTACGACCTGAGCATAATTCGTGCATAAAAATTCTTGGAGCCCAATTATAATTAATATTTTTTCATTGGTTTGAGAGATTAATTTGTTAAATGATGGGAATTAATTTAGAATTTACTATTAGTGAAAGAATTGTTCATTTATTTCTTGTTATTGAAATTTTCAGCTATATTTATATAGTCCATGCTTAGCTATAATTTCAGTATTTTATTGTTAGCCTATAGTAAGTGTCGAAGTCGACCCCTCGTCACTACTTCTTCGAGGTTAGACTAGATACTTACCAGGTACATGTTATTTATGTACTTATGCTACACTTATGCACTAATCGTGCAGGATCTGAGGCAGGTGCATCTTGTTATTAGTTCGGGGCGCATCCTTGACTTTCCCGAGTCTTAGCGGTGAGCTGCCTCCTGAGCCGGTTCTGCAGCACCCACAGTCTTTCTTTTGTTTTTACTTTCTATCTATTTTACTTCCGACAGAGTGTAGTAATATTCTACTAGTAGCTCATACACTTGTGATACCAGGTCTTTATAATTATGCTAGTAGACACATGATGATTTTTAGGTTAGTTTACTTATCTCATTTGCTTTTAAAATTAGTTATCTCTCATCTTATTAAATTTTTATTTCCTATTTATGCAATAATTAAAAAAATCAGCTATTTTTAAAATAATAAAAGAAAAAAATCATGTGGTTAGTTCATGGTTGGCTTGCCTAGCGGTAGCGTTGGGCGCCATTACGGCCCATAGGAGAAAATTGGATCGTGACAAGAAGGAACACATTCGTTCGTATCCAAGCGTTGGTTTGGAATATATATGCACAAGTTTTTTTTATTATTTATATTAATAGACTAATTAGGTTTTTTAAGAAGGGGATTTTAGTAATTTAATTTTTAACTTTTGGGCTTCTTACTTATATAATAACTAGTATCTATGAACATGCGTTGCATGTTAATAATGTCACATGATGATTTAAACATTTATTTATACGAAGGAACGATAAAATTTAATGAATGAGAAAAATTTTATGTATAATAATACACAATCATCTAAATGCCGAAAAATATTATTACATTAGCATATACATGAATTAAAAATAAAAGGTCATCATCAAAACTCATACAAATGACCTATTTTATCATGTTAGTTGGATAATTATGTATTATAGTTTAAAAGTATTTAATGTGTTGGTATCTTAACGAACACTTCTTTGTGGACAATATTTTTTTGTGTATGTTTCCTCATAATGCTTTGGTTGCTTTGCTTTAACCAGAACTCTTGTTGTCGATCTTGATATCTCTTTGAAAGTGCAACATACATTTGTTCATGCAAGAAAATATATTACAGTAAATATAGTCCAATATTTAGGATGTTTGTCCTTGTGCTTTATTTATTATATTTGCAAAACATAAACATACAAAAAATGATTTTCACACAAATTTAAAAGGATATTCCTTAATTTCGGCAGACGAAAGTTGAATTCAGCGATAAGAATATACTTAGAAGCACATTGACCAGTATCATAATTTTTGCATGTATCACCTTATTGTCAAAACTTTTATATACTATCTGTGTGCTATTACATAAGCTATTCGGCGTATCTAAGTTTTTCAGTAGCATGACGGGCATATTTTTCTTCAAAATCAACCTATATATAATGAAAGATCAATTTTAACATAGTCTATTATATAAATGGTGACACTAACATACGTAAGAAATAATAAATTTGACAACAAATATGTATGGTAGAAGGACATTTGGTATTAAAGTATTTAAGTATTCTTCTTGGTGGTAATTACTGGTATCATTTTTTGCTGAGTTAAAAACAGAAAAATATTTTATTTTTACTATAAAATTTTGCAATCAACCTTTTATTTAGTTGATCAATATATTCATTTCCGACTGAATACTAGATCTGTTCTTACTTTATATTTCTTGTCAGTTGAATCTTTTTCATTTGAGACCAGAAGTATAACTTTGGCAAGTTAGCTTTTACAGTCTCTGCTTTTGTCGATTTTGGAACTACTGGTAGTGCTTGACATAAATCACTTCCCAAACCATTAATTTTTCACCAAACGATTCATTAAAATCCAATATATCTCTAGAATACCAGGCAATTATTATTGCTAAAGTAGGTGGCCTCACAATAAAATCGTTGTTGGTACACCACTTGCTATTATTGCTAACAATATCATGCCTCTTGATATGATATTTTTAGGTAATGCATGACATAGAAATATTATTTCGATTCCGCCGGAGGCATCTACAAAGAATAATCCCATTATAGCAGAGTCGACTCTTTATAATATAGTCTTGAAAGCTTGTTCTTGTTTAGGATTTAGTTTTGATTGTGCTTCCTTAAACACTTGTATCGCATTTTGATTATTAATAATATACTAACCTTTTTACTTTGTGTTCTAAAGCGCTTTTTATGGAATAAATTTATGTACCCTAAGATTTTTTTTAACTTGAATAAGAATTTTACTCATATGATGAATTTTAAAAAAATAATTGAATTGGATTCTCTTACTAAATAATTAATTAAAAAATTAATTATTTGATTTTAACATAAAACATAATTTATTCTATGTTGACTCAGATATTAATATTAGTTCATCTCTTGTTTTGAATATTCAATCTTATTATAATTTTATCCACCATAAATTTTATTTTCAAAGAGTAAAAGATTGATATGACATTTTTACTTTTAGATTTTTATGTTTGTAGAATTGTTAGTGATATTGACTCTTACCAACCATTTTTTTTTCTCTTTCTCACACATTTATATTCTTAAATATTTTCTTAGTTGTTGTTTAATAATTGGATATTTTTTTAATATTACATGAAAAATTGATAAAAAAATATTATTTGAGTTAAAAATTAGTTCAATATAATATAAAATATATTATTGTGGGGGTAATTTTTTCCTCAATTTCACTCCTTATGCAGTCCAACTAATATTATTTTTATTTTTTCTTGGTATTGGACATTATGGAGTGGTAATGTATTAACAATATGGAGGATTTTTATGAAATTGAGTTAAACCTTCCTACATATTTTTAATAAGAATTTAATAGATAAAATTTTATTAATTTTATATTAAATTTAAAAATTAGAATAGAAGGTATTGTAGTCTAAAAAATAGGGTATTGCATTTATGTCCTCTTCCTATGAGTTCTTTCGTTTACTAATCTCCTTTTCCTAAATGAATTTGGATAATATAATACATTCTCAAATTAAATTAGTACTAGGACATTGTTATGCGTTTTCAAATTAAGTTAGTAATAGGAATTTTTAAGAAGTATATATTGAAAGTAATAGGATTACGTGACTGAAGATATTTACTTGCTCAATTTTATATGAATTAAACAGTCCGAAAATAATTATACTAATAAGATTCCTAAAGGTAATCATGTAGGATTCCTAATGTTTAGTTTTATGTCCTAAAACTAATAGGATTATAAGGCTAATATCTAGAATTTCGGATATATCCTTTTATTATGAATTATTATGCTTAATATTATAAGGTTATTTTTGTAAACCGACATTGTATTTATGATTTTATTTTATATATATATATATATATATGTGTGTGTGTATATATATATATATATATATTAGAGATAGATAGATATAGATTAGACGTGCAAATTCAAGTTAATCAGAGTCTACTGAACACCAGGTTAAAAACTAAAAAAATCAAAAAAAACCCCGGTATTTTCATGATTATTGAGAATTTATATTCCACAAGCAGCATTAAAATGATGATGTGGGCTGCAAAATTAACAGAAAGAGAACAAGAATACAGAAAAGAAAACGATAAAGTAAACTAGAATTCAACTTCAGTACCATTACTTTAAGCTAACAAATTCAGTCACCAAGACAAAGCATTGGAAACAAACAAGCATTTTTTGTCATTATCATTAACCATCTCCTATCCCTATCCATTCCCGGCCTCGATCTCTACCATTCTAAGAATCTAAAAAAAACTGACAATTAATATAGATTCTCAAGCCCTAAAGCACGGAACATAAGGATGGTGGTGTTTATCAATCTCGCCCTGAATGCAGCGGAAGTGTTCGACATGGCAAGGAATAGTAATATTTCCCTTGTGATCAAAACCATAAACTTCCTCTGCCTCTTTCAGTAACTGAATGAAAAGCGGATGATTGAAGTAGGAAACAGGGACTACAAATCTTTGTTGCTCTTCTTCTGCTTGCCCTACTTTAATAGCCAGATACCCTTTGGGCAGCACATCTTTTTTCCCCTGTTTTTTTCCTTGACGACGATGATGATGATGATGATGATGATGAATAAGGAGGTGAGAAAAGTGCAGATGTTTGTTCAGAAGACTCAGACTCCTCTCTCCACCACCCATTTATATTAGTTAATCCTGCAAATTGAACAACTAGTACTAGAAAAGAAATAACAGAGGCTTTTAACTATTTAATGGGAGGAGGGTTAGAGAAAAAGGGAAGAATTAGGCCAAGGATTAGAAAGGATGGCCTGTTTGAAAAGGGTTAAAGAAGAATAACGGAGAGACCTTGGGAAGTTAGTCATGGCTGAATTTGGAATATGTAGGAAGATGGAGAAGAACAGAAGAATAATATGGAATAAAAAGGTTTGATAGATATTCCTAGATTTATTGCAACTCATATACGGGCCCATCTGTTGAGGTATATGTGTTTTATTTGGTATGAGGCTAATAAGAGAAGGAGCATTTAAAACTAAAAGAAAATACAAAATTTTAAGTAATATTACGTAATATTTGCGTGCGCTTGGAATCATAATGGTATCACTACACAAATAGCCATTATATTCATAGTTTATTTTTTTCTAGTCATATACATAAATTATTTAATCATACACAATTATATACATATAATACATAAATTAGGTATATATTATACTTTCGCCCGCTATTTTTAATTTAATTAGTTGGATGGGCTGTTAATTGGGTTAATTCTTCTTCTTTTTTTTTTTTGAAACATTAAGGACCCGTTTGGTCATAGATTTTGACAGCTTGTTTTAAAAAAAAATTAAAAATAATATTTTTCATGGAATATGCTTAGTTTTTGAAAATAAATTTGAATTTGTTTCTTCAAGTTCCCAAAAACTTCCCTAAATCGATTTTTGAGTGAAAAATTTCTTTCACTAACCAAAATTTAACTTTTTTTAAAAATAAAATGCATGTTCACAACTTCAACTTTCATTAATTATTTTTGAACACATCTTCAAAAACTCGTTTTTAAATTTCAATCAAATCTATGTTTAAATGCTAGCTAAATATGTAACTCTCTTTTCATTTTAGTTTTATTTAACCTTATTCCACACATAAAAAGACTTTTAATTTTTAATTTTCTAACTCTTAATGCTATATTTTCACAGCCGCATAGTATCACTATCACATATGTAGAACTCTAAATTTTAATAGTCTATATTTTTCTTCTTAAAACTCTACACCGAATCGAGGATCACTGCATAAGTCGAAAAGAGAGTATATAAACTATAACTAAATATTCCCTAGATATTGATATTCTTCATTTTTTCCGTTAGAGCTACAATGCCGTCTGAGACTCGTGGAAGGACAACTTATTAGTGAAGTCAAAAGTCCTAAGATAGATACGTTGCAGAAGGTGGGACACGTGGGAAAACAAAGGTCTTCCACCTGTCCTGAGATGAGATACTACCTATAATTTAGGTATCAAATTTCCACCATATATTGAGAATCTTATCAATTCTCTGGAAATTTATTGCTACCAATCAGAGGGGTACACTTCCTAAATTGGAGCCCATGAATTTGAAAAAGAACTGACCGCGAATATTTGATGGTAATGAATGGTTATCACAATATATGAAGCAAGAAATTACATAAGATCCCATGGTATAAATCCGAGCTTATTTGGAAAAATCGCTTTTCTAATTAGGGATGCAATTCAGACTCATATTACCGGATGGTACGCTGTATAGAGTGTTTACTATATTTAGGGCCTGATTAATTGAACTTTAAAAAAATTCCTTATTTTAAAATGACGTTTTTTCATATGAAGTTTCAAAAGAAATGCTACTTCTTGAGTGTGTTTAACCAAATTATTTGAGAATGTCTATTTCAGTATCAAGGGAACAGTTTATATTTGGTTGATCTCTTTGCAAAGTGATTAATGTTGTGTGTCACATTAAGAAAAAGAACATGTAAAAATGCACTTCACTGCTAGAAAACAGTATTTTTGCGACAAAAAATTAGCGACCAACGTTAGTCGCAAAAGTGGACCCACGTTTAAATTTTGCGACCAACGTTGGTCGCAATGGGACGGGTAACATTTGGGCAAACTTAGCGACCAACGTTGGTCGCTTATGTGGAAAATTAAAAAAAATCCTATTTGCAGATGGCGACCAACATTGGTCGCAAAATGCAAAGTATAAATATTTGCGACCAATGTTGGTCGCTTATTAAAGAGAAATTTTATGGGGAGATAAGCGACCAACGTTGGTCGCTTATCTGGAAAATTTAAATAAATCAGATTTTATTTTTGCGACCAACTTTGGTCGCTTCGGTGTCAACATTTTACCAAAATTAAACTCACTTTTATATTTACTGCATGTCTAAATAATATAAATGTAAGCCATTAACGCTTTTGTAATACAAGGGATTAATATGCAGTTAAATGTACTACGGAGCGTGCGTGCAATACATTTAGTATATATATACTATACTATATTATACTATATATATATATATATCGAATATAATTTTAATATTTATATATATATATATATATACACCTTGATATATCGAATATATATTGATATATAATACACTATACAATATAATATAGTATAGTATAGTGTATTGTATAATACACGCCTTATAAAAATCAAGAGGTAAGTCGACATCACGGTCAACTAGCTCATGCATAAGGTCGATGAAAGAGTCCATGGCTCCTTGAGAAATATTCCAGTCAGATTTCATACTTAGTAATCTAACTGCAACAGACAACTTAGAGTGCGGACTTCCGTCGCGTAGTGGACGACTAGCTTCCTCTAATTGATCAAAAAAACGTTTTGCCTCATCATTAGGAGTTTGTTCAATAATTTCATTAGAATCACCCCCAAAGTGTATCCCAAAAGCATCCGAAACCATATGACGAATTCCGGAATCCCTATTTGTATTATCCACCGACCTACTACTTTCACCACAACTAGATTATGAAATATCCCATCTCTACCATCGATCTCTCCATGATAAGTCCACACAAAGTAATTTTTTATAAACCCCTTTCTATA
>MCJB01048080.1:0-50362 GCA_002018475.1 Nicotiana obtusifolia
TTGTTTTCACATGCTTCCACATGCCTCCACATGCTTCTTCACATGCAGCACAGTAAATTCACATGGCGTCACATGCTCCCTCATGCTTTCACATGCTACACCATGTATATTTCACCCCGTTCACATGTTTTTAGTTGTTTTTAGTGGTTTTGCCTAAAGTCCTTCACATGCCGAGAGGGGCACGCTTGTAGATAAGTTTGCCATGTAAGATAGGTTTGCTTTATCTAGAATGTTTGTCTTGTAATAACCTCCTAGTCCTATATAAAGGAGGCCTCGTAGTAGTTGTAGGATCATCTTGTACTTGACATCAGATAATCATCTGGTAATCATTGTGCACTCTTTGTTAATTTCTTGTGATATATTATATATGAGTTCCTTCTAAATTTCCCTCTTGTTCTTCCTTTCGAATGGATGGAAAGGCCGGTCCATGTATGAAAATAGAGTAAGTCTACTCTTTGAAAGTTAGCTTATTGTAGTGCGAAAGTTTTCTGAGTTATGAACAGCTAACGTTGGTTATAGTACAAAAGTTTTCTGAGTTGTGTAGCTTGGCAAGCCGTCCCTGACTAGGTTGTTGAAGCCAGCCCCCTTTGTAGGAAAACTTTTGCAACTATAAACAAATTAACTGTTTGTGTAGCTTGGCAAGAGCTAGCCCCGTTTTTTTAGGGAAAACTTTCGTACCTTTGATTAAGCTTGCTTTCTTCGAGTCTCTTGCTTTGTTCTTTATACTGTGGTTTTGTACCTATGATTAAGCTTACTTTCACGGAGTCCCTTGCTTTCTTCTGATACTATGGTATCAGAGCATGCTAAACAAGTCCGAAGGTTAGATTCCAAACACACATAGAGGTAGGAACACTATAATGTTATTGTTAATGAGCCAAAACACTTGAGATCATATTTTAAGGATTGAGAAAGAGCACACAGTGCAGATATGCGGCAACCCAGAAATACAGATACCTCTGTCCTAGTATACTAACCACATATTGGTTAGCTCAGGTCTTGCCAGTAGCACATGTATAGACTATCAACACTATTTGAAACTTTTTGAAGCATCAACAGGGATTCAGACAAATAGTCATAATCAACAGCTCCCATTGATGTTATTAAATATGCCAAAACATGAACAAGACTCTTAATATGACTATATGTTTATAAATTCAAACATGTAGTTCCTAAAGGTGCTTAATAGGATTATAGGTTGTCAACCATACTTTATTTGTAACTGATTGGAAAAACCACATCTTCATAAGAACACAAATCTTATACTGAAATAGATAAACTATTATGTCCAAGCAGTAGCAATAAGAAGTTCTCTTAGGATTTACAGATCAGATTCAGCTCAGATTACCAGAGAAAGAGAGGACTGAGTGCAATTTCAAAATAATGAGATCATCAAGACAAATAGGGGTACATGCAATATTTTTAATCCACTACACATAGGTACTTCAAATGAGGTTATGACCTTACACAGACAGGGTAAGTTTCACCTATTATGAGACAAAGTCAGCAATGTCATAAAGGGAATTAAAGACAAGGAAAGTATTGTGCCAAATAGGTTTAACGAATCTATACAGACTGATATTTACATCTAAACATGAGGCAGTTATGCTCGGGTTGAATACAGTTATCATTCAACTAGGACAAACATAGCTATAACCTATTTTTATGAAAAGGTAACTTGATCATAACAGGATGTTCATGCAGAAGAGTTACTGATATTCATAAAGGTTCACCTTAATGAGACTGCTTCATATAGAGAAACCTAGAGATGCAACTAACATTTATGTACAGCCATAAACTCTCATAGCAATGACTTACAAGCTGACTTTAGAGTTGGCAAAAATTTACATAACGAAGGAAATTATTTAAACATTTAAACTTCACACGCTTCAGCTAAATGGTGGGGGAATTATCAAACAACAATCTTGACTACAAAACAACAGAATGCAGAAAACAGTGTGGTAGAGATAGAGATCACAATAGAATCGCTAAAAGAAAATATGAAGTCAAGGCAAACACGAGAATTCATTAAGGCACATAAAGAAACTTAATCATGTAGACTATTAGAAATCAGAATGAAAGTCATTAAAGTCGCAAAACAACACGATCAACACCAATTAAAGATATTCAGTAGTATGGAAAATGACCACAAATTAATGAAAAATTATCATGGACTGGAATTGACATCTGCACACTAATGACAAACATCATAAACGAACACAATCAATAAAAAGATAACAACATGTTCGTGATACTATAATAAAACAATCAAAAAAGAAACGTTGGAGGTGTACTGACTATCTCTGGGGCAGCAGACCAAACTGAGATTTCTTTCTAATTGCTTAGGACCCAAAGCTTCAAGCTTGAGCAGTGAAAACACTCAGAAACGAAGAGAGAAAAACCAGATCAGTAAGGAAACCTAAATTTTTATGAAATCTTAATGTTGCTTTTTGTGTTCGTGTTAGGTATGGTCTACTAGGTGAGAGCATTGAAGGCTCCTTTTATTGTGGCATTAAATGCCTCTAAGGTTCAACAAAATTCAAATTAGATAGTGGAAGATGACGATGAGCTAATGATGTGAGCAACTGAGTGAAATCAGAGAATAGTAGAGGGGAAAACATCGAAGAGTTTTATCTGAGAAGGGAGATTGATCGTTGAAGGCAAAGGACCATCGGTAAAGACTTAGAACCCAGAGGTCACTATATTTGACCTCTGGGTAAAGAATCCTCATAGTGAATACTCTAGAAAACCCCCATGCATGCCCCAATTTGATGGAGCGAGAGAGGATTTAGGAGATTTGAAATTACATCTTCAACCTAGGGTTTTTAGATTTGAGGGGGTTTGAATTTAACTAGTGAAAACGGAAAGAGAATCACTGGTCTCACAGCCTAGGGACAAATCAGATGATTCTGCAAGTTTGGATTTGAAAGAACGAAGATGAGATGAGTGCTTCGATTTTATTAGCCATGTCTGTTGTTTCAAATTTGATTAATAAAGAAGGAAATGTAGCGAGATTGACGGATAGGGAGGCAGGAGACATGATTTGCTGAGAAATCTGGTGACCTAGCAGGAATTTGTACAAAGTCTGTTGATTGATGTTCATGGGAAGTTGAGATAAAAGTGAACGAAAGGGGAAAGAGAGGAGACCGTTCAAAGTGGAATTGATTAGGGTTAGGAGAATAGTTGGGGTCGTATCTTAGGTTAAACTTAGGGGAAGAGATCTGGGTCATTGATTTTTTGGATCAACGGTCCTGATAATTTGGGATTTAAGCTTTTTTATGGACGAATTTTGAGAGCCGTTAGATCCCTTGGTTTCAACGGCCAATGATTAAGCTTGCTGAGACTATTAAAATTTAAGGAAAATGGAGACAAATTTAGAGTCGTTGATTTGTGGGATGGACGACTTGGATCAATTGTGTTTGTTATGTGAGTGATTGAGAGCGATGACATGGAACATCGTGATTGATTCAAATGTGACGGCAAGGATCACCATGGTGGATTGATGGGGTGGTTTGGACTGGGTTAATTCCGGATTGGGCTTGGGTGTTGGACTGATTTTGATTTAAAGAATGACCAATTTGTGTTTAATAGAGAATTGCAATTATAGCCTTTAGCCTCTTTTGATCCCCTTTTTAAATTAAATTAAATAAGCATAATAATTTTCAATAAAATGTAGTAAAATTATAATTATTATATACATTACTAACTATTGTAATTAATTGTTTATAAATACTTCATTTTTAGTTATAGCATTAATTCCAAACTATTAACACAGTATTCTAATTAACTAGAAATTAAGGAGTAATTTGTTAAATTAATTATAAGGCTTATGTGATGTATATATATAAAAGCAATTTTGATAATCTTAAAATAGTAAACATATTTGTAATTACATAATACTAATTCTAGGTGATTAATTTCAAAGCTAGCAATTAATTAATTTGTAGAAATAGGTATTTATTACTAGAAAATACTTTCAAAATATTTACTGTAAATTATTAAGTATAAGTAAATTAATTTTAAAAGGGAGGGTCAAAATTGGCCGTCAACACTCGTAATAGTGAGAACAAGGGCAAAGGAGTGGGGAAGTCCTCAGCCACTGCTCCCGCTCCTAAAAAGCGCAAGCAAGGAGAAGGGTCATCTCGACAAGCTAAAGGGAAACAGGTTGCCGACGAATAGAAGAAGGCGCCATCAGGACCAAGGCCTCATTTTGGTCTAGTCCGTGAGGATGCCATCCAATGGCATAATAACTTTGTGCCATATGGGCGGTACGTCTCCGAAATGGGAATAAATGAGAAAAATCTTGAAAAGAACTATGCTGCCCCGTTGAGAGAAATAAAGATGGATAAGTTCTTAGAGTTCCCGGGCCATGCAAATTTGAGCACGGTGCGAGAACTTTATGCAAATTGGAAAGGAGGTACTAATGGATAGGCATTCCTTATGTGAATTTTAGAACTTGATAGCCCTAACCTGCGAAGACTGCAAAAGTTTGTCAAATGTCTAAGCTACCAGGCTATATGTCACACTCTATGTGGCATCGAATTGAATTCAAAATGGACAAGAATTATGGGTGACGCCTATCTTGAAATGATCTGCTTCGACTTCAACAAGACAGCCAAGGTGTGGCAAAATTTCATGCAGGCCAGACTAATGCCAGTTAAGCACAACAGTAAATGCACTCAAGCTTGAGTGTGTTCAATATTTTTTCTGATGAATGGGCAACCCATCAATAAGGGGAAAATCATGTTAGGGGCAATGGCCCGCACACGATTTGGGCATAAAATCAAGGGATTCTTCTTTGACAACTTGCTAACGCAGTACATGCTGTCCCGGGAGGTACCTGAATACCCGATTATGACGAGGTTGTGGAGGATCCTAAGGGGTTGATGGACATCACATCCTTGCTGGAGTCTACGTCTAAGCTAAGCCAGCCGGCATGGAATAAGGGTGACGTGAACTTCAATAGATATCTCTATAGCCCCCTAAATGTGATCATGAGCAGGTTGGGCGTTTCGGACAAGGAGCATATGCATGTACGCAATGATCTGTCCAGTTCTTCCAAAGAGATGTTGAGAATTGCAACTGTCAGTCCTATTCTCCCGTTAGAGGATGAGAACATCCACAAAGGCTCCGACATTGAGGATGATCTTCATGCTGACGTCACGGGGCCAATGGCTTTAGTGCCCTTGGGAGCGGATGATGATGATAAGCACGGAGTTGCGGCTGGTGGACGATCTGAGGGTGAGGGATCCGAGTATGACCCGCACAGGTCCGACTAGCAGGGAGGTCTTCTTTCCACCTTACTTTGCTTTAAATTCTTGCATGCATCGGGGACTACGCATATGCTAAGTGTGGGGTGGGGAACTACTTTCGGTGATGTAAATTGTACTATTTTTTTTTATTTTATTAGTTTTTCTTTTAAGAAACCCCTAGTAGACATAATCTAGTTTTAGAAAAGAAATGGAAAAAAAACGAAAATAGAAAAAAAAATTCAGAAAAAGCTCACAGCTTTCCCAACGATGGATCTTTTGGAAAATTTTCTTAAAGTTCGATTAAAAATACCAAAAAGTTTTTTTTGTGTGTTGTTAGGTAGTATCCCTTGGTTTTTCTTTGGGTGGTCGTTCTTTTCCAAGGGTGTAGCTCGAACCGAGTACTTTTTTTAGGAGTACTAAGGAAGAAACTGAGTTTCTTTGAGGTGTATCTTTTGACATGTTTGGTGCTGGAACATTAGGCGAAGGAATACGCACTGTCTTCCCGTACATTTGATTTAAATTGTAATACCTGAGTAAAATAAATAGCCTACTATGTGACGCCTTTTCTCCGTTATTTGACTTGTATGCCACCTAGTGCAATATTGCTTAAAATTTCTCAACTCTATGTGTTTGCTTGACTTGAGAGTTGAACAAAACCTTCATGATTGAGTCATGTGCAATGTGTGTGAGAGGATTTGTGATATTCTGTGCTATCATGTATAGTCTAGAACTTGCCCCATGTGTTAATCGAAGCGAAATCATTAAGTTATACTAGTTTAGGAGATAACGTAGGCATTTCTTGCTTGAACATAGATGTGCTTGTCACTTAAGAAAAATGTTTTTTCGTTGCTATCTCTTTGAGCCTATAGACCTTTCCTTGGCGCCCACGTTACAAGTCGTATCCGTATTTTATTCTTAATTTGAGATTGTTGAATCTTTACCTCCGAAGGCGCTTAGTCGCTAAAAGAAGTAAGGTCAGAGATTGGGAAGTAGCTTTTGAGTGGAACCATGGAAGGGCCCTTAATGTGCAATAAAATTGTGAAAAAAGGTCACTAGCCGATGAACCTTAATGTATGAAGTGTATGTAGAAAAAAAAAAGAGAAAAAAAATTACAAGAAAAGGAAAAAATAATTCTAATAATGTAGAAAAACATACACCTCTTAATTTTACTAATTCGTGCTAGTGGGAATATAGAAATGCTTAATTGAAAAAAAAGGACTATGTTGTATATGGTTGTGGGGAATGAATTGGTTGAGAAGAAGATGTGCTCGATTTTTGAGTGTAGTGTATTAAAGTGCTTAGGAGGGTTAGTCACTATTCCTAAATGTATCCTACCCGTCCCTTAGCCTACATTACAACCAATAAAGTCCTAATTGATCCTAGACTTAGCTGACTTATATTAGTAGACATGTACACTACGGGCAAGCTTATGTTACGGCCACGGGATGCACATGAATTCTTTGTGAGAGTGAGCGATTTTGTTCAAATTATGTGATGTCCTTAAATTATGTTCAAAATCATACTTGAATGTGTGGATTATTCTAAATTCTCACTATTGTGTTTTTTGTTGAGGGCACATGATCTCATGACAGATTGGTGATGTTGTGAATTTCTCTTGATTGGTGAGTGCGCGAGCTGAGAGTGCTTAGTGGAACGAGTCGGCTCTTGAGGTAGGGTGGTTATGGATAGGTTGTTTGAGTTGGTTGAATTGAATTGCTTATACTTGGGCATGTTTAAAACAGGAACAATGTGAAATTTGTATGTTCATGTTTGATTGCAAGTATCGATCATATTCAAGAGTAGAGTGTATGATTAAAAATTAAAGTGCTCATCTCTAGTTAAGATTTGAACGTTGTTGGGGTGTAGTTGATAGTCCCATTGCTCGAGGACGAGCAAGAGTCTATGTGTGGGGTGTTGATATTTATCTTAAAGTATGTATATTTATATGCATATCGCGTCGCATTTTACTCATGTCTCATAGATTTCAGAGGTGTAATATAATGATTTGTGCTAATTTGTTGTATTTATATGTGTAGAAAACATCCAGAGGCAATTGGGACGAAGATGCGCAAATTGAAGAGAAAAGGGGAAGAAAAGGGAAAAAGTCACAAAGTAGTTAGACAGGCAGCGTGAGGCACTACCTGTGGCGCACAAAACAGAACCTCTAGATTTCTAGCACCAGGGCTAGCGCCCCACGCTACCCTGGGCACTGCTGACGGGAAAATTCTCCTAGTTTGTCCGGGAAAAGGTTATTTAGGCCCAAGATTACCCCAATTTGTATAAAAGCAAGACTTAGCCTATTTTGAGAGGGGAGACGCCACTTTGAGGGAAGAATACACACGAGGAACATCCGGGAGCGAGAATATCTCAGTTTTCTTCAACTTTTCTTAGTATTATCAATTATTCAACACTTGTGAATTTGTTTTGATATTATCATGAGTGGCTAAAACCCATAGTTCTGGGGTTGTGATATAGCCATGAATATTGTTGTTCGACGTTTACTTACCCTTGGCTATAAATTGATAATATATGGTTGTTTCTACAATTCTGTGATTAATTGCTTAATTGTCTGGCGAACAGTTAGGTTCTATTTACTATCTATGCTATGTTTGGGAAAGCTACATCTGAATTAGAGAAGAATTGAAGAGGGTGTGATCTTAACTCTGAGTGGGGGGCGGATTTGTGGTTAGGATAGGAATATACGTAGTCCCCATGCTTAATTAAATATCGTAATCTTAATGCGTTCTTAATAGTTTGATTCCATAGGAATATAGGCATTAATCTATTTTGAATAGGCGAGTACTAATTTGGGAGAATACTATGAGAGAAATTATTCGATTAATTAGCAACCATGAGTGAATTGTATGAAAGGGAGAGTTAATTAGAACATAATATGATTGGTGAATCGATCACAACCCTTGAATATTTGCCTCTACAGAATACACAACAACTATTTTGCTGCTTGATAAATTAGTTACTTGTTAGAATTATTGCTTAGTATAATCACACTTTTGAACTCTGATTGCCTCAGCTAAATAATCTTGGTGAAACTAGTGGGTAGTTAACACAAGTCTCTATGGGTTCGACACTCGATTTATCACTTTATTACTTGTACGTCCACATATACGTGCATGTGCGTTTGAGAGCAACAAGTTTTTGGCGCTGTTGCCGAGGACTTTTGAATATTGACTACTTTCCATTTTTTACTTTAGTTGTTTATTTCGTCAAGTCTAATGTTTCTTACTGGTTGCTTTACCCTCAGGAACTTTGATTGAATGCAAAGGGTCAGAAGTCAGAATAGACTTCAAGGCTTTGATTCCGAACCTGAGAGAACATTTCACAGGAGGTTGAGGGAAGCAAGGAACACAGAAAATATTCAGGCACTTGTTCAACTACCTGTGAACATAGCAGAGGAGCACCATATGGTTGTTCACGTGGTGGCGATGCCCAACATTGCTAATGTCACCTCCAGCATCGTGAAGCCCAAAATCACTGGGCACTTTGAGTTAAAACAGAGCATGATCCAGTTATTACATGTGAATGGGCAGTTTATGGGTCTTCCACACGAGGACCCACAACAACACATCCTGAACTTCTTGGAGTAGTGACGAGGTAAGTCGAGACACTCACTAGACATAAAACTTGTGCAAGATTTTAACATAAAGCTAGCAACGGAAAGAACATCAATGCAAGGCTAACAACGGAAAGATTATTAATATAAAACCCACAATGGAATTATAGAAACGCAAATGCACAAGAAGTAAACGGGTAATAAAACAGCAACGTAATCAGAACACAGATGAGATATGAATGAACTCAAATAAGATAACAAATGACAATTCAAGTAATCAAATTGTTTCCAACGCATGATTTACAACAAGTTTTACCCCGAGGCACCGCACCTCGTAACGATAAATCATAAGCCATAATTCTGAATCTAACACGCATGGCACCTCCTACCCACATTATCAATCACATTCACATGGCAAAATCCATGTGCTACGATGTACATTGTATCCATGTCAAATAGCAATTAAAATGTTTGAGAGATTTATTTAGTCACCATAAGGTATAATAACAATCTTGAATAAAATAAGGTGTCAAATAATATAACGAGTTTGTTTTATATATGAAATAGAGTAAAAATAAAGTACAATTTATACAAAATAGAGTATTAAATTATTTTAGTTTAGAAATCAATATGGTAAAGTAAGATAAAATGTTTTAAACAAAGTAAAACATCAATTAAGTTAACAAATGAAATGTAGAATTTGTTAAGGTAAAACGTGATAATAATTTCAAAATAGTAAAGCACCGAGTGAGATAACGAGTTCTACCTTAAGAGGCACACAAAATAAATCATGTAAATAATTCTTTTATTTAAAACTGCTATGTTACCAACAACTCAACAAAATATGAGATTAGGACTCCACCCAAATAAATTCATCTTGTCAACCAATTCACCAAGTTACAACGAAAGCACAGATTGGCATATTAAAGCAACACAACAAATCACATAGAATGGATAACTCACACAAGAAGTCACAATTGTTCCAGCACAAGAATAACAACAATAATCAATTACAATCAAAATACAAATGGAATGATTTAAGGAAAGACAATACCATTCAATCAACAAGCCGTTCCAACATATAATGTACAATAGGAATCACAACCGAGGTACTACACCTCATATTCATATTTCACAAGTCACAATCACAATCTTCCTTATATCGCCGTATGACCCTTGAATATAATTTTGAAAATATTTTTTCCGAAATAGCTTCTCGCGCTTTAGCCCCCTTATCTCACCATGAGGCTTCAAGTAATTCCCTTGATAGCAACAAACGTATAAATCCCACCTTATGTCGCCACATGCACATCAACCCTTATCCTTATGTGATCACATGCGCATCAATATCAAAACGCAATAATCAACTCGCACCACACGTGACCATATTCCATAATATTTCCAAAATCAACAATCCTGATGTTACCACAACACATAGCCCACAGCTCAACCATAGTATGTACAAGAATTTCAATAACAACAAAACGAGTAGAAAACAACTCAACAAGGGAAAGATATCTCAACAATCAAAAACTTCAACCTCAATATGTCAATAGCTTTCACAAGCACAACTTCAGTTATTCAATAATGAAGGTATTCCCATGAAATGGGAACTTCCAATTCAAGTGCATAGTATAAATTTAACAATGTAAGATAACATATAGTAAAAACTTCAAATAAGGATAAGCCAACAATGAAAGTGGTAACACGTAATGAAAACTTTAAATAAGAATAGCTCAATGATAAAAGAAGTAACATGACAATAAGAGAGATAACAACTTCAACTAAAGTATATAAGAGTAAACTAGACAATAAAAGATTGAACATGTACTGACAACTTTAAATAAAGCATGTGAGAGTAACTTAACAAGGGAAGATATAGCATGATATGATACCTTCAATTAAATGCATGAAGGAAGCCTAAGATTCTAACCTGTCAAATACCATATATAAGCTCGTGTATGCACTCGTCACCTCATTTACACATCTTCCACATAATTTTAATAATACAATCAACCCAAATCCTAAGGGGTAGTTTCACCCACACAAAGTTAGGCAAGAATACTTAACTCAATTAGGCCAAATCAATACTCAAAATAGCTTTTTCTTTTAATATTCACCTTCGCTCAGCTCAAATCTAGCCAAAAATGACTTAATAATATCAGATAATGCAAGAAAAACTAATTTCAATTAATAAAGCTATGATCTTTATACAATTCCCCAAAAGTCAACAAAAGTCAACCCTGGGCTAGTCCGGTCAAAACTCGAGTTGAAGAGTAGGTCTCGACTACCCATAGCCGCACGAGTTCATATATGTGTTTTGTTATCAAATCCATGTCCAATTCGACTCTCAAATCTCAAATTTTTATTTTTTAAATCATAGACAAAAATCCCTAAATTTTCCCTTCAAATCCCATGATTTTGATGTTAAATCTCATATAAAATCATATAATATAATAGAAATTGATCAAAATTACTTATCCAATAGTTTGGTATGAAACTTTCTCCATAAAATCGCCTCTCACCGAGTTTATGGCTCAAACCATGATAAAATAAAGCTATGTCCTGAAATACAAAACATATAACCAAGTGCTGATGTCGCATTTGCGACCATGGTTTTGCAAATGCGACAATCGCAAAAGTGAACAAATGTCTGCAAAAGCGACCTATGAGAGTCATTTCTAAAGTCCCATTTTGCGACATATTACTTCGCAAATGTGAAGAGCATTTCACCCAGCAGCCATCGCAAAAGCGGCACTTTGCTCGCAAAAATGACACTTTGCTTGGAAAAGAGCACAGCCAGCTTTCGCAAAAGCGAAGAATTCCTCACAAATGCGAGGTCGCATTTGCTACCTACACATCGCAAATGCAATGAAAGCAGAACCCAGCATAATGAAATGTTAATAAAATAGTTTGAAGACAATCTGAAATTTACCCGAGCCTTCGGGGTTCCACACCAAGCATTCAAATTTAGGTTTGGAGATCCGTCGGTTAATTTGATGCGTTTTGATGAAAGCTGAAATGTTGAAGGTTAGGAAGGTTAAAAGGTTTAATCGGGAGTTGACTTTGTTTATATCGGGTTCAGATTACGATTCTGAGAGATGGTATAGCTCCGTTCTATCATTTAGGACTTGCATGCAAAACTTGATGTCATTTCGGGTTGATTTGATATGATTCGGCACGAGTTGTAGAAGTTGAAAGTTCATTAGTTCATTAGGCTTGAATTGAGGTATGATTCGTCGTTTTGATGTTGTTTGTTGTGATTTCAGTCCTCGAGCAGGTCCACATTATGTTATGGAACTTGTTGGTATGTTCATACGGGATCCCCGGAGCCTCGGGTGTGTTTCAGATGGGTTACAGGCCATATCTTCATGTTTTAGAGTTGCCGATTTCTACTGTTTTGCTGTTCATCGCGTTCGCGTGAGGACGAACGCAATCGCGAAGAGTATATGTGATGGAAGAGGTTTTACTCATCGCGTTCGTGAGTTGGTCGTCGTGTTCGCGGAGCGTGGGGGAAGATGGTCATTGCATTAGCGTTTCTTAAGTCGCGATTACGTAGAGATGGAGCTGGAGGGGTGCCAAGGGTTGGCCACCACGTTCGCGTGAACACGGCCGCGTTCGCGTTGGGTAGTTCAGCTGATGGGTCGCGTTCACGGGCTCCTGAACGCGTTTGCATAGAGGTAATTTTGGCAGCTTGTGTTTTGTGATTCGCATTGCGAAGCATGTTCCGCGATCGCGTAGGAGGTATACCTGGGTAGAATTATAAGTACTCTATTCCGAGGGCTTTTGTTATTTGATTACTTTTTGGGTTAGAGAGCTCGATTTTGGGATATTTTGGTAGGGATTTTCATGCTTTGGATTAGAGTAAGTGTTCTTGACCCAGATTTGATTATATTTCATGATTCCATCTTTATTTTTATCATTAAATTAAGTTGAATTGGAGAAATTGGACATTTTTGTAAAAACTTTCTAAACTGTAAAATGATGATTTGAAGGCCGATTTGATGTTGGAATCGGATAATTTTGGTGTGGTTGAACTCGTATCGGAGTGGGTGTTCAGATTTTGTCAGCTTTGTCGGGTTCTGAGGTGTGATCTCGGTGTTGACTTTTTAGTTTTCATTAAAAATCAAAATTTTATTATCCGGAATTGTTTCCTATGGCTTTTATTTATGATATTAAGTTATTTTTGTTAGATTCGAGCCATTCGGAGGTCCATTTTAGAGTATTGATTTAGCTTCTTTGAGGTAAGTATCTTCCCTAACTTTGTGTGGGAGAACTACCCCTTAGGATTTGGGTTGATTGTATTATTTGAATTAAATGAAAGACGTGTACGCGAGGTGACGAGTGTGTACTTGGGCTTATATATGGAAATTGACCGGTTTAGACTCCTAGGCTCCCTTCATGTATTTATTTGAAACTGTTAGCACATGTTATATCTTTTATTTGTCATGTTTACTCTCATGTACCTTATTTGAAGTTGTTAGCGCATGTCATATCCTTTACTTGATAGGTCTACTTCTATATGCTTTATTTGAACTCTTTTATTGTAATTTGACCTTTATTGTTGAGTTATTCTTAATTGAAATTATTGTTACATGATATCCTTTTGTTGTCGGGTTATTCTCATGCATTTAGAAGTAGTTGCTAGTTCATGCAATCTTTTTCATTGTTAGCTTATGTCATACACTAGAATTCGAAGTTTGCCATTTCATGAAAATACCTTCACTATTGAGTATATTCTTATGCAATTAATTGAAGTTGAAGTTATTTATAGTCATTAACCTGTTTTAGTTGGAGTTGTTGTTTAATGGAGTATTGTTCATTTGTTGAGTTACTTTCCCCATTCATTTTGTTGCAATTGAGATTTTGTACGTTGTTAAGAGGTTGTGGCCTATAGGTACTTGTGGTATGAGTTGATATGTCGTGTTGTTGTGATGTTAGCAGATATGAATTTGTTGTGTGAGTTGATTGTTGTTATGTGGACATAAGGGTGGCATCTCACTATTGATGATTCTGTATAGTGATATAGGTGGCTATTGATATTGTCATGGTGGAGTGATACAGGTGGCTAATGATATTGTCAGGGCGAAGTGATACGGGTGGCTATTGGAGTGATACAGGTTGTTATTCTGTTAAATGTCTGGGCGGAGTGATAAGGGTGGATACTATGATGTTATTAATACATAGAGATAAGGGTGCTATGTCAGGAATGATATATGATGGCTTAGGGGCATTAGGTTGATGATATTCATGTGATGGTGTGATTTTCCTTGTGTATCTCATGCACCTTACGTGGCTTGTTGTGTTGCTTTCAATGAGCTACTCGTTGTCTTTGATATTACTTGTTGACTTGGAATGTAATAGTGTACTCACAAACGCATACACCGTAGCATGCCACATAAACCAGTTCAGAAGTTCGAGACTTGACATTCATTGATCATGCCCATGTATTCTTGTAATATCTGCTTCCATTGGCAGATTTTTGGTATTAAGCCTGTGACCACATCGGGCGAATTGTGATTGTGTGTCCGTAATCATGCCGGGAAAATTGAGATATTGGCACGTGAGTTGTCCATGCGGTTGTGATTAATAATATGTGCACAAGGTGCTGTGCACATATGATTTGTAGTTTGAGATCGTGACTTGTGTTTATGAAATGAGGAATCTCAAAGTAATTCTATTAGGAAAATTTGTGTTAGAACGGTTGAGTATTCAGTTGTCATTGTTTTCCTTAAATGGTTGCACTGGTACTTCACGGTGTTAGAATTACTTTACGGTTATATCACATGTGTCTTCCTTTATTCAGTTGTCATTGTCATTTATTTCTTATTGATTCCATTATTAGCTCTGTACTTATTTACTGCACATGTTATTATGACTAGTAGGTGTTTTGACTTGTACTCCGTCACTACTCCACCGAGGTTAGTCTTGATACTTATTGGGTACCGACCGTAGTGTACTCAAACTACACTTCTACATATTTTTGTGCTGATCCAGGTATTGGAGATATCGAACTTAGGCAGAGTTAGCTTCTTGATTGTGCGGATTCAAGGTAGAGCTGCTTGGTCGTTGCAGTCCCTTGGAGCCTTTCCCTATTTATAGTACCGTAACAGTATTGTATTTTGTTTTTGAGACATTCCTATGTATTCATCTAGAGTTCATAACTCTGTATTATCTAGTCTTGGGAGGTAGTTGTGATTATTTCCATGTAGGCTTGTTGCACCTTTATTTTGGTATTTATATTAAAATTTATTTTAAAATATCATTGTTAAACTGGCTTAATTGTTGTAAGTAATTAGCTTACCTAGTCACCAGCAAGTTTAGTAAAGTCTTGCGGATCGGAATGGTGGTGTTTGTACTTATCTTCGAGAGGCTATAGAACTATTAGGATTATTCCACTTCTTTCATTCCTATCATGCGGGTTTGTTGATTTTGCAGTTTGAGGCTCGGGTAGTTAGCCAGTCCAGTCCGCACTTCAGACTACTTGTGGTGCTTTAGTAAGTCAGGGACCTCATATGGGGCAGTCATCATTTAGTGCACCCCTTGCACGGGGTTCGTACAGCGGTTATTCCAGTTATCCGGCATAGACTCAGTACTGGCGACCACGCCTGTAGAGGGGTTGTCATGAGTGTGGCGATACTAGCCACATCATGAGAGATTGTCCCAGACACGGGAGAGGTGGATTTCATTAGAGCACTCGGGCTATGGGCTCCATTCCAATTGCAACTCCACCTGCACAGCCAGCTAGGGGTGAAGGACAGGCAAATAAAGGGAGCCCTAGATGAGGAGGCCCGACCCATTGATATGCTTTGCATGGTAGGGCTGGGGCCGCTGCACCAGATGGTATAATTATAGGTATGGTTCCGATTTGTCATAGAGGAACATCAATCTTATTTTTATTCGGCCCTGTTTATCGGAGTGAGTCCTCCTATCTTGCTTCATATATGGGTGTGTTTCGTGATTTTTGTACTCTACTTATGTGTTTACCTCTATTGAGAGACTCTATAGTGGTAGCCCGTGTCTATCATTTTGGTTTGTTCCTTAATGAGGTTATGAGACTAGAATGAACATTTTGTTACTCATAACGGTAGGTTTCGATATGATTTCTGGATGGTTTGGTTACAATTTGTGATGTAGGTGCTCTACCGGTATAGAAAGCCCATTATGTGTTGTGATTTTGTTTCGTGAAATTGAGTTAGTTGAAGGTTTCGGTTGGTGTTATGTGTATTCTACGTGTGATTCAGAGCTGAGGATGGAATCCTCGCATTATTATGTGGTTTGATATGTTTGAACCAGGCAACGTGCCACGATGGAATTATATTAGGATGAGATCCTTTCATATGTCTTGATTCTCCCTTGTGGACTGGATTCGTAGTATGGTACTGATAGGGAGTTGTGCCTGTCAGACTTGTTTGATAGTTCTCTCATTTGTTTCTCTTTCCATATTCAACCTTATTCGCGTTGTGCTTATTGGATTTAGCTTGTGAGGTATGTGCCTAGGTAGCGTTGGGTGTAACTTGTTGATTTGGGTGAGTGGTTATGAGATCTTCTTGTTGATTTGGGTCATTGGTTATGATATAATGTTATTTACCAGTGCTGGATTTGATTACTGGCAGTTATTGCGGTAGAGATGTTGTTATGGGCATGCGGTCGTTTTGAGAATTAGCGTTCCGTTTGGTGGCTAAAGGTCTCGAATAGCTTTGTACTGTGTATTATGACTTGTGTATGGTCGGGTTTGATTTTCGGATGATTCAGGATTGATTTGGAAGAATGATTCTTGTTTTAGAAGCTTATGTTGAGGAGTTGACCGTAGTTTGACCTTTGTGTAGACGACTATGGAATGGTGTTTTGATGATTCCAATAGCTTTGTATGGTGACTTTGGACTTAGGCGTATGTCCCGATTTAGGTTTGGAGGTCCGTAGGTTGATTTGATGCATTTTGGCGAAAGTTGAAAAGTTAAAGGTTTGGAAGGTTGAGAGGTTTGACCAGGAGTTGACTTTGTTGATATCAGATTGCATTCCGGGAGTTGATATAGCTCTGTTGTGTCATTTGGGACTTGCACGTAAAATTTAAGGTCATTCGGGGTTGATTTGATATGAATCGATGCGAGTTGTAGAAGTTGAAAATTCAATAGTTCATTAGGCTTGAATTGAGGTGTGATTTGTAGTTTTGATGTTGTTTGTTGTGATTTGAGGCTTTAAGGAGTTCCGCATTATGTTATGGAACTTGTTGGTATGTTCGAACGGGGTCTGGGGAGCCTCGGGTGTGTTTCAGATGGGCTACAGGCCATTTCTTCATGTTTTAGAGTTGCTAGTTTCTGATGTTTTGCAGTTCATCGCATTCGCGTGAAGACGACCGCGGTCGTGAACTGTATCTGTGGTTGGAGATGTTTTACTCGTTGTGTTCGCGATTTGGTCATTGCATTCACAGAGCCTGGGGGAGATAGTCATCACGTTCGCGTGGAGATAGAGCTAGAGGGGCGCCAGGGATTGGCCATCGCGTTCTTGTGAACATGGTCGTGTTCGCGTTGGGTAGTTCAGCTGATGGGTCGCGTTCGTGAGCTGCTAAATGCATTCACGTAGAGGTAATTTTGGCAGCTTGCATTTTGTGCTTCGCGATCGCAAAGCATGTTCCGCGATCGTGTAAGACATATACTTGGGCCGAAATGTAAGTACCCTATTTCAAGGGCTTTTGTTATTTTATCACATTTTGAGTTAGAGATCTCGGTTTTGGACGATTTTGGAGGGGATTTTCATGCTTTGGATACGGGTAAGTGTTCTTGACCAGGAATTGATTATATTTCATGATTCCAATTTTGTTTTTATCATTAAATTAATGATTTGAATTGGAGAAATTGAAGATTTTTGTAAAAACTTTCTAAAAAGTAAAATGATGATTTGAAAGCCGATTTGATGTCGGAATTGGATGATTTTAGTATAGTTGTACTCGTATCTAAACGGGTGTTCGGATTTTGTGAGTTTTGTTGGGTTCCAAGGTGCGGGGCCGGGGTTGACCTTTTGGGTTGACTTTTTGGTATTCATTAAAGATCGAAGCTTTATTATCCTGAATTATTTTTTATGGTTTTTGTTTATAATATTAAGTTATTTTGGCAAGATTTGAGCCGTATGGAGTTTGTTTCACACGAGAAAGTCATTTTAGAGTATTGATTTTGCTTCCTTGAAGTAAATATCTTGTGTAACTTTGTGTGGGGGAACTACCCCATGGGATTTGAGTTGATTGTATTATTTGAATTATGTGACAGACGTGTACGCGAGGTGACGAGTGCGTACTCGGGTTTATATGTGGAAATTGATAAGATTAGACTCTTAGGCTTCCTTCATGTATTTATTTGAAATTGTTAGCACATGTTATATTTTTTCTTATGTTTACTCACATGTGCCTTATTTGAAGTTGTTAGCACATGTCAGTTCCTTTACTTGTCAAGTTTACTCTTATATTCTTTATTTGAAGTTGATACCTCTTTTATTGTAATGTGATCTCCTTTATTGTTGAGTTATTCTTAATTGAAATTGTTGTTACATGATATCCTTTTGTTGGCGGGTTATTCTCATGCATTTAGACGTAGTTGCTAGTTCATGCCATCTCTTTCATTGTTAGCTTATGTCATGCACTAGAATTCGAAGTTTGCCATTTCATAGAAATACCTTCATTATTGAGCATATTCTTAAGCAATTAATTGAAGTCGAAGTTATTGAAAGTCATTAACCTGTTTTAGTTGGAGTTGTTGTTTAATGGGGTATTGTTCATTTGTTGAGTTACTTTCCCCGTTCATTTTGTTGCTATTGAGATTTTTTACACATCGTGTTTGAGCCGTGGGCTATGTGCTGTGGTGATATTGGTTTTATTGTTGTTAAGAGGTTGTGGCCTATGGGAACTTGTGGTACGAGTTGATATGTCGTGTTGTTGTGATGTTAGCACATGTGAATTTTTTGTGTGAGTTGATTATTGTTATGCGGAGCATAAAGGTGGCATCTCTCTATTGTCGTTATGTGGAGCACAAGGGTGGATTCTCATTGTTGATTATTATGTGGAGTGATACAGGTGGCTAATGATATTGTCAGGGCGGAGTGATACGGATAGCTATCAGAGTGATACTGGTGGTTATTATGTTAAATGTCTGGCGGAATGATAACGGTGGCTATTATGATGTTATTAATACAGAGATTAGGATGGTTATGTCAGGGATGATATGTGATGGCATGGGGGCATTATGTTGATGATATTCGTGTGGTGGTATGATTTTCCCTGTGTATGTCATGCACCTTACGTGACTTATTGTGTTGCTTTCAATAAGCTACTCGATGTCTTTGATATTACTTGTTGACTTGGACTGTAATAGTACACTCGCACAAGCATACACCGAAACATGCCACTTATATTAGTTCAAGAGTATGAGACTTGACATTCATTGATCATGCCCACGTCTTCTTGTATTATTTGCTTCCGTTGTGATAGTGAGACCGTGACCATGCCGGGCGGATTTTTTGTATTGAGCCTGTGACCACACCGGGCGGATTATGATTGTGAGCCCGCAATCATTCCGGGCGGATTGAGATATTGGTACATGAGTTGTCTGTGTGGTTGTGATTAATAATGTAGGCACAAGGTGCCGTGAGCATATGATTTGTGGTTTGAGACTCGTGACTTGTGTTTATGAGATGATGTATCTCGGAGTAATTCTGATGTGAAACTTGGGTTAGAACGGTTTGAGTATTATGCTGTCATTGTTTTTCCTTAAATGGTTGCACTGGTACTTAACGGTTTTAGAATTACTTTACAGTTATCGCACATGTTTATTCCTTGTTGCCATTTACTGCTTATTGCTTCCATTACTAGCTTTATACTTATTTACTGCACAACTTATTATGACTAGTAGGTGTTTTGACTTGTACCTCGTCACTACTCCACCGAGGTTAGTCTTGATACTTATTGGGTACCGACCATGGTGTACTCATATTACACTTCTGCACATTTTTGTGCAGATCTAGGTATTGGAGATATCAGATTCAGGTAGAGTTAGCTTCTTGATCTCGAGGATTCAAGGTAAAGCTCTTGGTCGTCGCAGTCCCTTGGAATATTTTCCTTTTTATTGTACTGTCAATTTGTGATCCAAACAGTATTGTATTTTGTTTTTGAGACATTCCTATATATTCATCTAGAGTTCATGACTCTGTACTTCCTAGTCTTGGGAGGTTATTATGATTATTGATGCGTAGGCTTGTTTCACCGTTATTTCGGTATTTATATTAAACTCTATTTTGAAATATCATTGTTAAACTAGCTTAATTGTTGTAAGTAATCTGCTTACTTAGTCTTAGAGGCTAGGTGTCATCACGACTCCTAAGGCGAGATTTTGGGTCGTGACACATATGAGGTGCATGACCATAATCATGGAGAAACGGATATCACTATATATATACCACAAACAAGAAGACCATAACCAAGGCGCAATCAACCATTCAACACCCCAAGAGTTATCTCGCTCGAATTCCACAACAAAGCCCAAATAGTACCGCATCATATGTAAATAGTCAATAGTCTCACAACCCGTCGTGGTGTAGAAGAGTAATTCATTGAACACATCAGAATATGAATAAGGTCAACTCTATCCGATGACAGCACCCGCTACGATAGCTCTGCTGAGTAAACAAATTTGACCCGACGTAAAATACACATGCTCATTAGGCCTATTAATGTCCTCCAAATCAATTCAGATCATTCCCAAAATAGGTAGATAACCTCCAAAAACCCGTGATAACCTATCCATAGCACATACGATCAGTCGTCAACCTCTTAACATACCTTTACCATTCACAACCCTGGAACAATTTGCCTCTGAGAACCTTCTAAGTCTTCAAATCCTTAGAATACCAGAATCTCCATATGTGATCCCAACTACACTACTCAAATGACTGTCACATTCCTCATACACGATCATTCCACGAGAAGTACTTCCATAATTTTTTCATGCCACATAGCAAATCTGAACATCAGCGGTCAATCATCCCGGCGATTACCGTAATACCAGTCAGGCATTCGGAAGTCGAAACATAGTGCAATTTCTAGTGTGCGCAGCCTTCTTAGGTGGTATCAAATAATGCTAGCATTCTTCTAACATCCAAAATCATCCATGATGTCTAGAACTCGTAACCTCATCTAGGCAAAAATCATAACATGCAACATGTTCCTTGTGCCTATAGCAGACATCTGGCTCAAGTTGTGGTCGACACTATCAAGAACTCTTCGAGACCCGTCCGTATATAACCAAGCAATCAAACTGAATTTCCCCAGCACAACCAAGTCACGTAAGCCATCAAACCCAAAAGTAGTGCCACAAAATGCCGGTAAAGTACTACCACATCCAAAGTACCAATTACCTTAGTTGCTATGATAACCCAACACCACTGAGCTGACTCATTTCTTCGAATCCTCCTGGACTTGTCTTCAGGTTAATACCTCCCCTTGTCGGTACACAATTATCCTAATCAAAAGTCACCGCAGAAGATCCTAGCACAAACCACGTCATCAGAAAGCCCATAAACCGTTGTATTTCCTCTTAAGCACCCAAGAAAGGCACAACTGAGATACCCACTCTGAAGAGACCTTCTGTGAATCTGAAGTTGTTTCTCTAACATCTCTCGTACTGATATACATATTTAATAATGATACAGATATACCACGGTCCCAGAACTATCCCATGCAAATCTCCGACCTAAGCCATATACAATTCTTGGGAACCTTTCAATACTACATATATACCTCAGACAAAAATAGGTATAACACATGACCATGTAATCTAATTTTCGATAGTAGACTCCCCCACTTGGTGCGAAGCGATTGGACATAAAATACGATGATCCAAAATACCAACCTTCATAGCTCATACAACACCAATCATAAGGCACCTCAAATCATCTACTAAGCGCATGTCCATTCTCATGACAGTCAAGTCTGCTTCCTCAAGTGCCTTGAATGACAATATGCACCCTTCACTGTATAGAAGTCCCATACAAAACACATAGTCTTGAATACCACCTACTATCCTCAAATCAACATCCTCTCATGGCCCTACCATGATCACAACGACTAGGCAACCAATTAACTCTTCCCAAACTCATACTCACCAACCACATACCAAAACCCACTGCACCCACACGTGAACAACTGAAAGATCTATCAATACATACTCGTCCTCAATCCGAACAACATATTGAGACAGTGATCAAGCATCCATGGCCCCCTCGTAGCCCATCCACAACATCACAAACTGTTGGTGCATAGCTGATACCGAGCGCACAATATCGTATACGAGTGAATGCAAGGGAATGTATGATATGTGCTTCAAGCTGAATCAATGAAGCACAATAAGGAATGAAAGAAGTGGAATTTCCTAATAGTTCCGCACCCTCTCGAAGATAAGTACAAACATCTCCGTACCGATCCGTAAGACTCTACTAAACTTGCTTATGACTCATAGCACCTATGAACGTAGAGTTCTGATACCAACTTGTCACGACCCCAAACTCCGACCTTAGGATGTCGTGATGGCACCAAGTCCCTAAGACTAAGTAAGCCTAATATATGTTGAGTTAATAATAGATTTAAACTTTTTAATCATTATACATAAACCAGTAAATGACATACAAAGCTGAAAACGACCAATAGCTGTACATTTCCCAAAATAGGTAGCACGTAGTCACAAGCCCAACTGAAATATACTAGAATCTCTAAGTACAATACTGTTTTGAAATGAGGATAGACAGTAGTAAAGATAATATCTGAAGGTGACTCCGAGGCCTGCGAACATCAAGCAGGTATACCTTGAAGTCTCCAGCCGTGCCGACACAACTCTCAAAACCAACACGATCAGAAGTACATGGATCTGCAAAAAAAATGTGAAGAAGCCTAGCATGAGTACACCACAGCGGTACCTAGTAAGTATCAAGACTAATCTCGATGGAGTAGTGACGAGGTAAGTCGAGACACTCACTAGACATAAAACTTGTGCAAGATATTAACATAAAGCTAGTAATAGAAAGAACATCAATGCAAGGCTAACAACAGAAAGATTATTAATATAAAACCCACAATGGAGTTATAGAAACGCTAATGACAACAAGAAGTAAACGGTTAATAAAACAGCAACGTAATCAGAACACAGATGAGATATGTCATGACTCAAAATCCACTATAGGTTGTGATGGAACCTAATGCCGCCGTTAGGAAAGCCAACATTGATTTATCAATTTTTCTTTATTCATACACTTTATTACTTGAAATAACTAACTCCCAATAATTTAACGGTATAAAATAGAATTTATAGAGTAAATGATGATAATTACGTGATCTATGATATAAACAACCAGAATGAACTCCTGAATCTCCCAAAACCCGGTGTCACAAGTGCAAGAGCATTCTCTAAGAAGTACAACAGTAATACAATTTGTCTAGAATGTAAATAAGGAAGGATAAATAAAAAGTTCAATGGGGGCTCGGTGGGCTGCGATGCGTAGTCTGGATTGCAACTCGCATAAAGTTTCCTCAACAGGTGCACCTACGCGCCAAGATAATCACCAAAGGACCTGTCAGATCTTCTAAATTTAGTGCAGAAGTGCAGCATGAGCATGTAAATCAACGCGTACCAGGTAAGAATCTAACCTAACCTTGGAGACGTAGTGACGAGGGGTCGACATTGACACTTACTAGAGGTCTAAATGAATAAATAATATGATAATTTCTAACAAATATGAAGTGCACATCAATAGAGGAGTAAATGTGTAATATCATAATATTCCAATCATCCCTTTTTACGCATAATCTCTCGGTCTTGTATTCAACCTCAATACCTCAGAAAGTGCCAAGTATCAATATCATGTCAATAAGAAGTACCGTAAAATGTCGGGCATCAGTGGAAGGTTTATCTTGTGAATATTCGAACTACTAGCGATAACGCACGATTCTGTCGAGGTCGTTCGGCCCGATTCGGATTAATGTGTACACTGCCGAGAGTCGAGTGGCACGAACCATTGATGCATCTATATACTGCCGAGGCATTCGACCTGCTCCACAAGAAAGGAAGGAAGTTTCCGAATCACAATATGCGTGTTTACAAAATAGCACATGAGCACAAAGTGAATATAACCTTTTACCGTTTCTCAATTTCCTTGCCAATAACTCAAGTGATAGGGTTGGGCCTAAGATATATTAAATTTTTAAATCAAGTTAAATCATATTTTCAATTAATTAAGTCAACAGAATAAGTTCAAGTAATTCAAATATTACATGATAAAATCCTAGGTCTACCCGGACATAAACATGCTTTAGCTACGTACGGACTCTCGTTACCTCATGCATACGTAGCACCCACAACTAGTAGCACATAGCAATTAATATCACCTAGGGGGTAGTTTCCCCCTCACATTGTTAGACAAGAGACTTACCTCGCTCCGAAGTTTTATAATCGGCTCCAACGCCTCTCTAACACCTCAAATCCAAGCCAAACGTTCCGAAAATAGTCAAACCATGTGCAAACCAATGAAAATATACTCTAATACTCAAAATAATTCGATTCATAACAATCCCCAACTCTGCTCGAAAAGTAAATAAAGTAAACCCTTGGGCCCACGAGCCTCGATTCCTAAAATTTTCGAAAATAAACTTTATCCATAATATTACGAACTCAAATATATAATTATTCCCAATTCCATGTCCAATTTCGTGGTCAAATCCCAAAATTACCAAATTCTAGATTTTCTTCAAAATCCCAAATTTCTACCAATTTTTAAGCTTAAATCCATATGTAACTCATGTATTTAACTCACAATAGGTGGGAATAACTTACCTTTTGATGTTGATGCAATCACCCCGCAAATGCTCTCAAAAAATCGCCTAAGACCAAGTGGGAAATGAGGGAAATGAGCCAAGTCCCGAAATAAAAAGGCTCTTGCACAGGACGCAGATGTTGCATTTGCGACATCTTGTCCGCAAATGCGATAGTCGCAATTGTGACAAAAGCATCACAAATGCGATAGTTGCAATCGTGACAAAAGCATCGCAAATGCGAAGCAGAGCCATCCCTTCCAAGGTCGCATTTGCGACCAAAATCATCGAAATTGCGAAGAGGGCAGTTTCGCCAAAGCGACCAAAATATTCGCAAATATGAACCCCTCAGTGTTTTCCCATCCTCACAAATGTGAATCCCTCCTTGCAAGTGCGTGGTTCGCAAATGCGAATAAAACCTCGCATTTGCGAGACATACAGCCCAGACCAGAAACCAACAAAACTGAAGTTCTTACCACTCCGAACGTGCTCGAAAACTAACCTGAGCCCCCGGGGCTCCACATCAAACATCCACACAAGTCTGAAAATATCATACGAGCTCGCTCGCGCGATCGAAACACCGAAATAACATTTAAAAGCATAAATCAAATGCCAAAACGTATGAATTAACTCATGAAACTCAAAAACTAAAAGAAAACACTTTCGCGCGTCCGATTCTTATCAAATTACATCTGATTGACCTCAAATTTTGCATACAAGTTACATTTGACATTATGGACTTACTCCAACTTCCGAAATGGGAAATCCGAACCCGATATCAAAAAGTCCACTCCCGGTCAAACTCCCCAAAAACCTTCAAATTTCCAACTTTCCCAAATGACCCCGAATGACCTACGGACCTCCAAATCCACATCTGGATGCGCTCCTAAGACCAGAATCACCATGCAGAGCTATTCCCAGGTTCGGAATCCCAAATGGACATCGATAACATTAAAATACACTTCAACCCAAATTTATGAAATTCTTCCAAAATGCCAACTTTCCATAATAGGCAACTAATGCCCCCGGGCGACTCGATACTCAACCTGAACATATGCTCAAGTCCGAAATTATCCCACGAGCCTATTGGAACCTTCAAATCCCGATACTGAGGTTGTTTGCTCAAAGGTCAAACCTTAGTCAATTCTTCCAACTTAAAACTTCTGAACTTAGAATTTTCTCATCCGAATCAACTCCGGACTCCCGGAAATTCAGTTCCGACCACACGTACAAGTCTTAATACATGAAGTGAAGCTACTCAAGGTCTCAAACTGCCGAACGATGCGCTAGAGCTCAAAACGACCGGTCGGGTCGTTACAAGATATGAATGAACTCAAATAAGAAAACAAATGACAATTAAAGTAATCAAATCGTTCCCAACGCATGGTTTACAACAAGTTTGACCCAAGGCACCGCACCTCGTAACCATAAATCATAAGGCACAATTCTGAATCTTACATGCATGGCACCTCGTGCCCGCATTATCAATCACCTTCGCAAGGCAAAGTCCACATGCTACCATGTATATTGTATCCGTGTCAAATAGCAATTAAAATGTTTGAGAGATTTAATTAGTCACTATAAGTCATAATAACAATCTTGAATAAAGTAAGGCGTCAAATGAGATAATGAGTTTGTTTTATAAATCAAATAGAGTAAAATAATGTACAATTTACATAAAATATAGTATGAAATTAGTTTAGTTTAGAAATTTATAAGGTAAAGTAATATAACCTGTTTTAAACAAAGTAAAACATCAATTAAGTTAACAAATAAAATATAGAATTTGCTAAGGTAAAACGTGATAACAATTTAAAATAATAAAGCACCAAGTGAGATAACGAGTTCTAACTTAAGAGACACACAAAATAAAGCATGTAAATAATTGTTTTATTTAAAACCGTTATGTTACAAACAACTCAGCAAAATATGAGATTAGGACTCCACGCAAGTAAATTTATCTTGTCAACCAATTCACCAAGTAACAACGGAAGCACATTGGCACATTAAAGCAACACAGCAAATCACATAGAATGCATAACTCACACAAGAAGTCACAATTATTCCAACACAAGAACAACAATAAATAACCAATTACAATCAAAATATAAATGGAATGATTCAAGGAGAGACAATACCGTTCAATCAACGAGCAGTTCCAACACAGAATGTACACTAAGAATCACTCTCGAGGTACTACACCTCATATTCATATTTCACAAGTCACAATCATAATCTTCCTTATATTGTTGCGTGAGCCTTGCATATATTTTTGAAAATATTTTTTTCTGAATTAACCTCAGACACTTTAGCCCCCTTATCTCAACGTGTGGCTTCAAGTAATTCCCTTGCTAGCAACACGTAAATAAATCCCACCTTATGGTGCCGGATGCACATTAACCCCTATCCTTATACTTCCGCATACACATCAATATCACAACACAATAATCAACTCGCACCACACGTGCCCTTATGTTACAACATTTTCAAAATCAACAATACCAATGTTATCGCAACACATAACCCACAGCTCAACCACAATATGTACAAGAATTTCAATTACAGCAAATGAGTGGAAAACAACTGAACAAGGGAAAGAAATCTTAATAATCAACAACTTCAACCTCAATAGCTTTCACAACCACAACTTGAATAATTCACAATGAAGGCATTCCCATGAAATGACAACATCCTATTCAAGTGCATAACATAAACTTAACAATGAAAGAGATAACATGTGATAACAGCTTTGAATAAGGACAAACCAACAATGAAAGAGGTAACATGTAATGAAAACTTCAAATAAGAATAACTCAACGATAAACGAAGTAACATGACAATAAGAGAGGTAACAACTTCAATTAAAGCATATACGAGTAAATTTGACAATAAAAGGATTGAACATGTACTAAAAACTTCAAATAAAGTATGTGACAGTAACTTAACAAGGGAAGATATAACATGATATGACAACTTGAATTAAATGCATGAAGGAAGCCTAAGAGTCTAACAGTCAAATACCACATATAAGCCCATCTACACTCTCGTCACCTCGTGTACACGTTTTTCGCATAATTCAAATAATACAATCAACCCAAATCCTAAAGGGTAGTTTTCCCAACACAAAGTTAGGCAAGAATACTTACCTCAATTAGGTCGATCAATACTCAAAATAGATTTTTCCTTTAAAATTCATCTTTGCTTGGCTCAAATCTAGCCAAAAATGGTAAATAATATCAAATAATGCAAGAGAAACCAATTCCAATTAATAAAGCTATGATCTTTATGTAAATTCCCAAAAGTCAACAAAAGTCAATCCCGGGCACGCTCGGTCAAAACCCGAGTCGAAAGGTAGGTCTCGACTACCCATAGTCCCACGAGTTCATATACGTGTTTTGTTTTCAAATCCGAGTTCAATTCGACTCTCAAATCTCAAATTTTTATTTTTCAAACAAATTGACAAAACTCTGTAAATTTTCCCTTCAAATCTCATGATTTTGATGTTAAATCTCATAAATAATCATGTAATATAACTGAAAATTGATCAAAATCACTTACCCAATAGTTTGGTATGAAAATCTCTCCACAAAATCACATGACACAAGTCTAGAGCTTAAATATGATAACATGAAGCTAAGTCCCGAACACAAAATATATAACTAGGTGCAGATGTTGCATTTGCGACCAGAGGTTCGCAGATGTCGCATTTACGACAATCGCAAAAGCAAAAAAAATGTCTGCAAAAGCAACCCTTGAGAATCACTGCTAAAGTCGCATTTGCGACATATTACTTCGCAAATGCGAAGAGCATTCCACCCAGCTGCCATCATAGAAGCGGCACTTTGCTCGCAAAAGCGCACAACCAGCTTTGCAAAAGAGAAGAATTCCTCGCAAATGCAATGTCCTTCCCCCGCAACCCTTAGCCGTAATTGCGACCGAACTTCCGCAAATGCAATGTTCACATTTGCGACCTACCCATCGCAAATGCGATGAAACCATAACCAGCACAATGAAATGTTAACAAAACAGTCCGAAGCCAATCAGAAACTTACCCATGCCTTTGGGGCTCCACACCAAGCATCCACACAAGTCTAAAAACATCATACGAACTCGCCCGCCCGATCGAAACACCAAAGTAACATCTAGAACAACGAATCAGACACCAAAACACATGAAAATCACAATGAACTTCAAGAATTGCTAGAAACACAATCACGCATCTGATTCCTATCAAACAAACTCCAAATGACGCCAAGCTTTACAGACAAGCTCCAAATGACAAAACGTACCTATTCCAAGCCCTGATATTCAAAATACAAACCCTATAGCCATAAAGTCAAACTTAGGAAAATTCTAAACCTTAAAATTGCTAACTTTCGGCATAACAAGTCAAATCAACCTAGGGACCTCCGAATTAAATTTTGGACATTCGTCTAAGTCTAAAATCATCATCCGGACCAAGCGGAACCATCAAAACTTCGATAAAAGGTCAAATACATACAAAATCAAACTTGGTCAATTCTTCCAACTTAAAATCAAAACCAACGATACGCGCAAGTCATAATATACCATGTGATACCGAACAAAGTGCAACTGCTCGTAACGATCGATCGAGTCGTTATACAATGTATTGCGCACCTTCAATAAAATGATGGTAACTTTGTGTAGAAAACTTCAAATTAAATAAAAACTGTTTGAAGTATTAAAAAATAGACTTGATTAAGACTATCACGTATTCGACATACGTCACACTTAAAACATAGAAATCACATTAACATAAGTTCATAACATGTTTCAAGTCGTAATTAAGTCATGTCCGGAGGTCGAAGTAACACAAAATTTGTGTAAATGTACTAGTCCACATCATTTGAGTAAGAGAGCAAGAGTAGTGTGGTACGTAAGGGCAATTCATCCAATTAGTTCAAGTCCACAAGCCTTTTTGTGGATGAAGTCATGTTACGCACGAGGCATTGCATGCTCTCCTATAGGCTATAGCTACATCTCAGCATGGCCATTGCTGGCGATATAATAAGAAGCTCAACGTAACATTCAAGAAGGAGCAGGATTCGAAGATAAAATAGAAAGAGACCTAAATCAGAATAACAAATCACAAATACGTTTTGTGATTAAAGATGTCTCATGAAATATTGAGCTTTAAAATATTGGTGAAACATTAAAAATTTTGTTTGAATAGTAGTTAATTGAAGTGAAATATGGTTCCTTTTTGTTTAGAAATTCATGTTTAAGCACGATTTTAATTTTTAAATAATACTAACTCTTTTCCGTTTCAACTTCAAATACTTTATTTTCTCAACTTTTCAAACTAGTATAGTCCAACAACCTAGACTGTGTCGTAATTTCTTTTTGTTTCTTATATCAGTTCGGTCTTATTTTCAAAGAATATTAAATAACTATCTATTTATATCTATATTATTATAAAATCATGAATACAATATCGGTTTATAAAAATAACCTTATAATTTTAAGCATAATAACTCATAATAAAAGGACATAACTGGTATTCTAGATATTAGCCTTACAATCCTATTAGTTTTAGGACATAATACTACATGCTAGGAATTCTATATGATTACCTTTAGGAATACTATTAGTATAATTACTTTCAGGTTGTCTAATTCATATAAAATTGAACAAGTAAATATCTTTAGCCATGTAATCCTATTACTTTTAGGATATACTTCTTCAAAATTCATATTACTAATTTAATTTGAAAACGTATTATAATGTCCTATTACTAATTTAATTTGAGAATGTATTATGTTGTCCAAATTCATTTAGAAAAGGAGAGCCTATATTATTATTAAAATATAAATACAATATTAATATACCAAAATAGCCCTAAAATTTTAAGCGGAAGAACTCATTGGGAAATGACATAACTGCAATCACCTATTTTTTGGACTACAATACCGTCTTTGCTAATTTTTAATATTTAAGACTTTAAAATTAATAAAATTTTGTCTGCTAAATTTTTATTAAAAATATGTAGGAAGGTTTAATAAAGTCAATTTCATAAGAAACCCTCTGTATTGGCAATACAATACCACTCCATGATGTCCAATACAAAAAAAAAAAATTAAATGGACAACATAAAGAGTTGAAATTGAGAAAAAAATAACCCCACGATAATATATTTTTATATTATATTTAAACTATTTTTTCTACTCAAATAATATTTCTTTAACAATTTTTTGTGTAATATTAAAAAATATCTAATTATTTAACAAAAACTAAGAAAATATTTAAGAATATAAATGTGTGAGAGAGAGCAAAAAAAAAAAAAAGTTGGTAAGAGTCAATACCACTAATGATTCTACAAGCATAATGATCTAAAAGTGAAATGTCATATCAATTTTTTATTCTTTGAAAATAAAATTTATAGTGGATAAAATTATAATTAGGATTAAATGTTCAAAACAAGAGATGAACTAATATTAAGATCTGAATCAACATAAAATAAATTATTTTTTATGTTAAACCAAATAATTGAATCTTTTAATTAATTATTTAGCAAGAGAATCCAATTCAATTCTTTTTTAAATTTATCATATGAGTAATTCTTATTAAGGTTACAAAAAATCTTAGGGCACATAAATTTATTCCATAAAAAGAGTATTAAAACACAAAGTAAAAAGGATAGTGTATTATTAAGAATTAAAACGCTATGCAAGTGTCTGAGTAAGCATAATCAAAGCTAAATCTTAATACATAAATTTATTTCTATGTCATGCATTACTTGCAAATATCATATTAAGAGGCATGATACTATTAGCAATAATAGCAAGTGGTGTACCAACAATAATTTTATTGTGAGGCCGCCCACTTTCGATTTGAATACCTCTTCAAACAATTTAAATAACCATCACAAATATATCAAAGCGAGCAATGGTGCTAAATTTATAAGGAAATCAAAATTGATAATATGGGATGAAGCACCTACGGCTAAGTGTCAAACGATCGAAATAATTGCCGGGAGTTATATAGATATATTGGATATTACTGAACCGTTTGGTGAAAAATTAATGGTTTGAGAGGTGATTTCTGTCAATTACTACTAGTATTTCCAAAATCGACAAAAGTAGAGACTGTAAAAGCTATCTTTCCAAAGTTATACTTATGGCCTCAAATGAAAAAGATTCAACTGACAAGAAATATAAAGTAAGAATAGATCCAATATACATTGTCTTCTTGCTTCGTGTAGGAAAGGAAGAAGAGCATCCAATAAAAGATATTTTGTTCTTCCTGAACACTTGGTTATCCATCCCAATGATAATGGTAGTACATTTAATAAGAGAAATAGTTCAACCATTAGATTAAAATGCAATTCATGCAAATCGCACGATTGAATTAAAAAGATATCTTAGCTAGTGTGACGACCCGGCCAGTCGTCTCATGAGTCACCACTCTGTTTTCCCCATTTCTGCCTTGTTATGCTTCGTTATGTCGTTTGGGATGTGTGTGCAAAATTTCAAGTTATTCGGATATGGTTTGATTGGGTTTTGATCAAATTAGTAATTTAGAAGACTACGAAATTCTTAGGTTTGAATACGACGCGAATTTGGTGTTGAGAGGTTGTTTTGAGCGTTCCGAAGGTTGAAACGGTATGGGATATGTTGGCATGATTGGTTGAGGTCCCAGTGGCCGCGGGTGGGTTTATCGTGGCTAAATGGACTGTCTCGTCCTTGGAAAAGATGCAGAAAAACAAGAAAAGTTGTAATTTTGTAAAAAAACAAAGAGGTATCGCAAAGCGAGCTATGCTATCGCAGACCTAGTATGCGAGCCGCAAACCATACACCCAGATCGCAGTCCCAGACAGTTTCTGGGCAAAGAATGATGTCAAGAATATGGTCAGGAATGCGGTCGCATTTTCACAATGCGGACCGCATATCCACCATACTGAAATCGCAAACCGAGACAGATTTCTGGGCAAGAATCAACGTCAAAAATACGGTCAAAAATGCGGTCGTATTTTTGACATGCGGACTGCAAACCATGCCTCACACTGAACTGCGGTGAAGGCTAGGGTTACAATCTGCGATGGCCATAGTAAAGATGCGGACCGCATGTTGGATATGCGGTGGATATGCGGTCGCATTTTAAATCGACCCCTTTATAAATAGAAACCAGTACCCACTGGCCCTGCAAAACCCACTGTCGTTACCATCTAAGAGAAACATCTCCAAAACACCCTAAATCACAGCAAAATCAGCCTCAAAACTATATCCAAAGGAGACTTTCTTGGACAAATTCTTAAAATAGGGGATTTTTGCCATCTTAAACATAATTGGAGTCATAGAAGTCGGATTAAAGCGAATTTTGAGGTGATTTTTGGAGGATTTTAAAGGAAAACATCGGGGTAAGTGTTCTTAACTCAACTTTGGTCAAATTACCTCGGTATATCGCTATAGTTAGTATTTAATTGGTGATTTAAATTTGGAAGATTTGTGAAAAATCCTTAAGTTTAGATTTATAGATTTGCAGGTCGAACTGATGTCGGAATTCGATAATTTTTGTATGGTTGAACTCGTGGGGAGATAAGGAACCCATTGATGTTAAAACTTCTAAGCTTCGAGAAGTGGGCCCGTGGCTCGGGTTTTGCTAATTTCAGAATTTCTTAGCATTTTCCGATTTGTTTCGATTGGGCTTTGTTACCCCAGCACATTGTGACATATTAGTTCTAATTTTGGATAGATTCGACGCTCGTGAAGGCCAATTCGAAGGGAAAAGGTATCGCGGGCTAGGGATTTAGCTGGTTCGAGGTGAGTAGTGATTGTAAATGATGTTCTGAGAGTTTGAAACCCCAGATTGTTCATCGTAGTGCTATATTGAGGTGAGGCACGTGCTCGATAATGAGCATGGGGTCTTTTACTACTATGGATTGTGACTTGGTCCATCCCGATTGATGATTTTACTGCGTATTTGACTGAAACTTATTTGTTATCGTTATGATTGGGCTGATTGCCATATTTGCGCTTCGTGCCAACTATTTGAGCCCTTCGGGAATTTCTATCACTGTTTCCTCACTATTTTGACTTATTACTTGAACTCAGTCATGCTATTTACACTATTTTACAACTCAGCCACTTTTACTCGATTTTGAGACTTAAATAATATTTTAAATGATGTTTCTGGGCTGAGGACTTCTGTTTTATTATAGCCCGAGGGGCTTGTGAATATTTTTCTGACTGAGTGCGGCTGAGGGCCATATGTGAGGTTTTGTTGAGTGATATGAGGCCGAGGGCCTGATATACCTTATGTGCCACGAGGTGGCTTGTGACTGATATAAGGCCGAGGGCCTGGATACTGTATATACGCCACGAGGTGGCTTGATTGATATGAGGTCGAGGGCCTAGATATGTGCCACGAGGTGGCTTGATATTGCGCTTGGGCCGTAAGGGGCCCCTCCTAGAGTCTATACACCCCCACTAAGCGCGGGTACCCATTGTGATGTGAATTATAGCCCGAGGGGCTGATGTTCTTTCATGTTATAGCCCGAGGGGCTGATGTTGTTCATGTGATAGCCCGAGGGGCTGATGATGTTCCATGTGATAGCCCGAGGGGCTGATGTTGTTCTGAGATTTGAGCCCGAGGGGCTGGTACTGTTTTTATGATGTTGCCCGAGGGGCGGATTTGTTGATATATATATAGCCCGAGGGGCTGATATTGTGCTATGTGATAGCCCGAGGGGCTGATGTTATTTCATGTGATAGCCCGAGGGGCTGATGTTGTTCATGTGATAGCCCGAGGGGCTGATGTTGTTCCATGTGATAGCCCGAGGGGCTGATGTTGTTCTGAGATTTGATCCTGAGGGGCTAGTACTGTTTTATGATGTTGTCCGAGGGGCGGATTTGTTGATATATATATAGTCCGAGGGGCGATGTTTTACTTCACATGTTTTTACCTGTTGAAAGGAGATTTTACTTGAATTTCTCACTGATGTACTGTTTGCGAATGATGTTTAAATGCTTCATTATAGAATTCCTTGTGCTTTATGTGTTTTCTTACTTTCAGTTGTTATTTACGTTTATTACTCACTGAGTTTGAACTACTCACATTACTTCCTGCACCATGTATGCAGATTCTGGCGTTGTTGGTTCCGCTCCGGAGTATTGATTTCTCCCATCCAGGCGGTGATTCAGAGACTACGAGGTAGCTGCTGGCATCAGCCCCGTATCTCTTTTATCATGTTTTTTCTATATCCTATAAACAGTTGTGCTAGATATTGTATTTACTAGACTTGTTATTAGGATTTATAGTGGCTCATGACTTGTGACACCCCATTTTGGGCTGTAGTCGGGATGGTTAGCTACATACTTTCCGCGAATGATTGCTATTATATTGTGCTAGTGGTGTTTTCCTATTAATTTAACTGCTTAAAAATGAGATTTTGTTTGGATTGGCTGGCCTTGTCTTCACGAGAGGCGCCATCACGACCGGGTTCGGGGTTAGGGTCATGACAGGTTGGTATCAGAGCCTAGGTTACATAGGTCTCACGAGTCATGAGAGGGTTTAGTAGATTCTCGCGGATCGGTATGGAGACGTCTGTATTTATCTTCGAGAGGCTGCAGAACCTTTTTAGGAATACTTCATATTCTTGAAATTCTTGTCGTGCGAGCTTGTTGATCCGAGCACTAAAAACTTCTGTTATCCTATTCTCTCACAGATGGTGAGGACGCGAGATACCGGACGAGGTGGATGACCACCAGTGCCACCCACTAAGACCACCAGAGGCCGTGGACGCGGTCGTGGTCGTGGCAGAGGCAGAGCAGCTACGGCAGCACCTGTTGATCCACCAGCTGCCCCAGCTCAGGATCAGGCTCCAGTGGCACTGGCTCAGGCACCAGCTGTGCCTATTGTTATTCCAGGTCTTCAGGAGACCTTGGCTCAGATCTTATCTGTTTGCACGGGCCTGGCTCAAGCGGTTTTAGCCACCACAGCAGCAGCTACTTCACAGGCCGGGGGAGGCAATCAGAACCCTGCTGCTCGCACACCTGAGCAGGCAGTGCAGGGACCTCTGATGCCGGGGGCACCTCCAGACCAGCCGGTTGCACCAGCTCAGGAGTTCATGGTACCAGTTATGCCAGATGATGAGTAGCGTCGTCTTGAGATGTTTGGCAGACTCCAGCCTCCGTTATTCAGTGGTGCTGAGGGCGAGGATGCCCAGGGGTTTTCTTGACAAGTGTCAACATATGCTCCGTACAGCCGGGATCCTTGAGTCTAGTGGTTTGGCATTCACCACCTTTCAGTTTACGGGAGCTGCCTTCACTTGGTGGGAGGCGTATGAGAGGCGTAGGCCGGCTGATGCAGCGCCCCTTACTTGGCAGCAGTTCTCCGCTCTTTTCTTGGAGAAGTATGTACCACAGTCCCGCAAAGAGGAGCTGCGTAGACAGTTCGAATGGCTGCGACAGGGGGATATGACTGTGTCGTAGTATGAGTCGAGGTTTTCTAAATTGGCTCGTCATGCTGTTTGGATGGTTCCGACTGATCGTGAAAGGAATAGGAGGTTTATGGATGGCCTTAACTATCATCTCAGTATTCTTATGACCAGGGAGAGTATTGGGTTCTACTTTTGAGGAGGTGGTGGATATAGCTCGCGAGATTGAGACGGTTCACCGTCAGGAGCGAGAGGAGAGGGAGGCCAAGAGGCCTCGAGGATCGGGCAGTTACAGTGGTACTCCTTCAAGGGGCCAGTTTCAGCAGGGTAGAGGTCGTCCCTTCAGGCCCGCTCAGCCAGCCCATCCAGAGTACCGTGGGACATCTGCAGGTCATGGTTATCATGGGTTGCAGCAGGGCTAGTCATCACTTAGTGCCCTTCCTGCTCGTGCTTCATCAGCCTAAGGTCCTTCTATGCCGAGTGCACCTGCTAGACACTCCGGTGCGAGAGGTTCCCTTCATTCCTCTTCTCCAGCACCAGGGAGTTTTTATGAGCGTGGCGAGATGGGCCACATGTGGAGGCAGTGTCCTCATCGTGGTGTTAGATCGTCCCAGCAGAGGGGTCAGCCCTCGACTTCTGCTCCACCCGCCAAGCCAGCTAGGGGTGGAGGTCAGGCAGCCAGGGGTCGCCCTAGAGGGGGAGGTCAATTAGGCGGTGGCCAGGCTCGATTTTATGCTATTCCAGGCATGACAGATGCTAGTGCTTCAGATGCCGTCATTACAGGTATTGTTTCAGTCTGCCACAAGGATGCATCTGAATTATTTGATCCCGGTTCCACCTATTCATATGTGTCCTCATATTTTGCTCATTATTTGGGTACGCCCCTGGAGTTTCTTGCATTACCTGTTCATGTGTCTACCCCGGTGGGCGATACTATTATTGTAGACCGTGTACCGGTCATGTGTAGTGACTATTGGGGGACTGGATACACGAGTGGACCTATTGCTATTGAGCATGGTGGATTTTGATGTCAAATTAGGCATGGATTGGTTATCTCCGTGTCGTGCTATTCTAGACTGTCATGCTAAGACCGTCACCTTGGCTATGCCGGATGTGCCGCGAATCGAGCGGCGTGGCGTGACTGACTACATTCCTAGTAGAGTGATATCATTCTTGAAGGCCCAGCATATGGTTGGGAAGGGTTGCCTTTCATACCTAGCGTTTGTGAGGGATGTTGGAGCTGAGACTCCAAGCATTGAATTGGTTCCAGTTGTGAGGGATTTTCTCGATGTATTTCCCGCAGACCTGCCGGGCATGCCACCGGACAGGGATATTGATTTTGGTATTGACTTGGTGCCGGGAACTCAGCCCATCTCTTTTCCATCGTATCGTATGGCACCAGCAGAGTTGAAAGAATTGAAGGAGCAACTTCAGGAACTCCGAGATAAGGGGTTCATTTGGCCTAGTGTGTCACCTTGGGGTGCACTGGTTCTTTTTGTGAAGAAGAAGGATGGAACGATGAGAATGTGCATTGATTATAGGTAAATGAACAAGGTAACAATCAAGAAAAAGTATCCTTTGCCTCGCATTGATGATTTGTTTGACCAGCTTCAGGGAGCACGAGTGTTCTCCAAGATTGATCTCCGTTCGGGTTATCACCATTTGAAAATCAGGGATTCAGACATTCTTAAGACTGCTTTCCGGACTAGATATGGTCACTATGAGTTTCTTGTTATGTCTTTCGAGCTAACCAATGCCCCAGCAGTGTTCATGCAGTTGATGAACAATGTATTTCGGCCTTATCTAGATTCGTTCGTAGTTGTATTCATTGATGATATTTTGGTGTACCCGCAAAGCCAGGATGAGCACGCGGAGCATTTGCGAGTTGTATTGCAGAGATTGAGGGAGGAGAAGCTGTATGCAAAATTCTCTAAGTATGAGTTTTGGCTCGGTTCAGTTGCTTTCTTGGGACACGTAGTGTCCAGCAGGGTTATTCAGGTGGATCCAAAGAAGATAGAGGCGGTTCAGAGTTGGCCTAGACCGTCCTCAGCCACAGAGATTCGTAGCTTTCTTGGGTGGGCAGGCTATTATCGCCGGTTTGTCCAGGGGTTCTCATCCATAGCAACGCCCTTGACCAAATTGACCCAGAAGGGTGCTCCTTTTGTATGGTCAGACGAGTGCGAAGAGAGCTTTCAGAAGCTCAAGACAGCCTTGACCACTGCTCCAGTATTGGTTTTGCCATCAGCTTCAGGTGCATATACTGTGTATTGTGATGCTTCAAGAGTTGGGATTGATTGTGTATTGATGCAGGAGGGTAGAGTTATTGCTTACGCTTCTCGTCAGTTGAAGCCCCATGAGAAGAACTACCCCGTGCATGATTTGGAGTTGGCTGCCGTAGTCCATGCACTGAAGATTTAGAGGCATTACTTGTATGGCGTGTCTTGTGAGGTGTTTACTGATCATCGCAGCCTCCAACATTTGTTCAAGAAAAAGGATCTTAATTTGAGGCAGCAGAGATGGTTGGAGTTGCTCAAGGACTACGATATCACTATATTATACCATCCGGGAAAGGCCAATGTGGTGGCCGATGCTTTGAGCCGAAAGGCAGTGAGTATGGGGAGTTTAGAATATATTCCAGTTTGGAGGAGACCCCTTGCAGTTGATGTTCAAGCCTTGGCCAATAGGTTTGTGAGATTAGACATTTCGGAACCTAGCCGGGTGTTGGCTTGTGTGGTTTCTCGGTCTTCGTTATATGATCGCATTAGGGAGCGCCAGTATAACGATCCGCATTTTCTTGTCCTTAGGGACAGAGTTCAGCATAACAATGCTAGACATGTCACCATCGGCGATGATGGTGTGTTGAAGATGCAGGGCCGAATTTGTGTACCCAATGTGGATGGGCTTCGGGAGTTGATTCTGGAGGAGGCCCATAGCTCGCGGTATTCCATTCACCCGGGTGTCGCGAAGATGTATCAGGACTTGAGGCAGCACTATTGGTGGAGAAGAATGAAAAAAGATATTGTGGGATTCGTAGCTCGGTGTCTCAACTGTCAGCAGGTAAAATATGAGCATCAGAGACCGGGTGGCTTGCTTCAGCAGATGACTATTCCCGAGTGGAAGTGGGAGCGAATCGCTATGGACTTCGTTGTTGGACTTCCACAGACTTTGAAGAGGTTCGATGCTATTTGGGTGATTGTGGATCGGCTGACCAAGTCTGGCGCACTTCATTCCTGTGGGTACTACCTATTCTTCAGAACAGTTGGCAAGGATTTATATCCAAGAGATTGTTCGGCTGCATGGTGTTCCAGTTTCTAATATTTTTGATAGAGGTACTCAGTTTACCTTGCAGTTTTTGAGAGCCGTGCAGAGGGAGTTGGGTACTCAGGTGGAGTTGAGCACAACTTTTCATCCTCAAACGGATGGGCAGTCCTAGCGTACCATTTAGATACTGGAGGACATGTTACGTGCATGTGCTATTGATTTCGGAGGTTCATGGGATGAGTTTCTACCGCTTGCAGAGTTTTCTTATAACAACAGCTACCAGTCGAGTATTCAGATGGCTCCGTATGAGGCTCTGTATGGGAGGCAGTGTAGATCTCCGGTTGGTTGGTTCGAGCCCAGTGAGGCTAGGCTATTGGGGACTGACTCGGTTCAGGATGCTCTAGAAAAGGTGAAAGTAATCCGGGAGAGGCTCCGTACAGCGCAGTCGAGGCAAAAGAGTTATGCCGATAGGAAAGTCCGAGATGTGTCCTACATGGTTGGTGAGAAGGTCTTGCTGAAAGTTTCGCCCATGAAGGGTGTTATGAGATTCGCGAAGAAAGGAAAATTGGGTCCTCGGTTCATTGGGCCGTTTGAAGTGCTTCGGAGAATTGGGGAGGTGGCTTATGAGCTTGCTTTTCCACCTAGTCTGTCGAGTGTACACCCAATATTTCATGTTTCTATACTTCGGAAGTATATTGGGGATCCGTCTCATATCTTGGACTTCAGCACAATTCAGTTGGACGATGATTTGACCTATGATGTGGAGCCAGTGGCAATTTTGGGTCGTCAGGTTCGGAAGTTGAGGTCAAGGGATATAGCTTCAGTGAAAGTGCAGTGGAGAGGTCGGTTCGTGGAGGAGGCTACCTTGGAAACCGAGCTAGAGATGCGGAGCAGATATCCTCACCTATTTGAGGCTTCAGGTATGTTTCTTGACTCGTTCGAGGATGAACATCTGTTTAAGTGGGGAGAATGTGAGACCCGTCCAGTCGTCTCATGAGCTACCGCTCCGTTTTCCCCATTTCTGCCTTGTTATGCTTTCGTTATGTCGTTTGGGATGTGTGTGCAGAATTTCATGTTATTCGGATATGGTTTGATTGGGTTTTGATCAAATTAGTAATTCAGAAGACTCCGAAATTCTTAGGTTTGAATATGACGCGAATTTGGTGTTGAGAGGTTGTTTTGGGCGTTCCGAAGGTTGAAACGAGTTTAAATAATGCTATGGGATATGTTGGCATGATTGGTTGAGGTCCCAGTGGCCTCGTGTGAGCTTAGGGTGGATAAACGGACTGTTTCGTCCTTGGAAAAGTTGCAGAAAAATCAGAAAAGTTGTAATTTTGTAAAACAACAAAGAGGTATCGCAAAGCGGGCTATGCTATCGCAGACCTAGTATGCGAGCCGCAAACCATACACCCAGATCGCAGACCCAGAAAGTTTTCTGGGGCAAATAATGACGTCAGGAATGCGGTCGCATTTCCACAATGCGGGCTGCATATCCACCATACTGAAATCGCAAACCGAGACATATTTCTGGGCAAGAATCAACGTAAAAAATACGGTAAAAAATGCGGTCGCATTTTTGACATGCGGACTGCAAACCATGCCTCACACTGAACTGCGGTAAAGGCTAGGGTTACAATCTGCGATGGCCATAGTAAAGATGCGGACCGCATGTTGGATATGCGGCGGATATGCGGTCGCATTTTAAATCCGACAGAGGCGTTTCTCTCCCGATTTTTGACCCTTTATAAATAGAAACCAGTACCCACTGGCCATGCAAAACCCACTCTCGTTACCATCTAAGAGAAACATCTCCAAAACACCCTAAATCACAACAAAAATCAGCCTTAAAACTATATCCAAATGAGAATTTCTTGGACAAATTCTTAAAAGAGGGGATTTTGGCCATCTTAAACATAATTGGAGCCATAGAACTTGGATTGAAGCGAATTTTGAGGTGATTTTTGGAGGATTTTCAAGGGAAACATCGGGATAAGTGTTCTTAACTCAATTTTGGTCAAATTACCTCGGTATATCGCTATAGTTAGTATTTAATTGGTGATTTAAATTTGGAAGATTTGTGAAAAATCCTTAAGTTTAGATTTAAAGATTTGGAGGTCGAACTGATGTCGGAATTCGATAATTTTTGTATGGTTGAACTCGTTGGGAGATAAGGAACCCGTTGATGTGAAAACTTCTAAGCTTCGAGAAGTGGGCCCGAGGCTCGAGTTTTGCTAATTTCGGAATTTCTTGGCATTTTTTGATTTGTTTCGATTGGGCTTTGTTACCCTAGCATATTGTGGCATATTATTTCTAATTTTGGATAGATTCGACGCGCGTGGAGGCCAATTCGAAGGGCAAAGGCGTCGCGGGCTAGGGATTTAGTTGGTTCGAGGTTAGTAGTGATTGTAAATGATGTTTTGAGGGTTTGAAACCCCGGATTATACATCGTAGTGCTATATTGAGGTGAGGCACGCGCTCGATGATGAGCGTGGGGTCTATTACTACTAGGTATTGTGACTTTGTCCATCCCGATTGATGATTTTACTGCGTATTTGACTAAAACTTATTTGTTATCGTTATGATTGGGCTGATTGCCATATTTGGGCTTCGTGCCAACTATTTGAGCCCTTCGGGGATTTCTATCACTGTTTCCTCACTATTTTGGCTTATTCCTTGAACTCAATCATGCTATTTACACTGTTTTACAATTCAGCCACTTTTACTTGGTTTTGAGACTTAAATAATATTTTAAATGATGTTTTTGGGTTGAGGACTACTGTTTTACTATAGCCTAAGGGGCTTGTGATGATTTTTCTGACTGAGTGCTGCCGAGGGCCAGATGTGAGGTTTTATTGAGTGATATGAGGCCGAGGGCCTGAGATACCTTATGTGCCACAAGGTGACTTGTGATTGATATGAGGCCGAGGGCCTGGGATACTGTATATACGCCACGAGGTGGCTTGATTGATATGAGGTCGAGGGCCTAGATATGTGCCACGAGGTGGCTTGATATTGCACTTGGGCCGTAAGGGGCCCCTCCCGGAGTCTGTACACCCCCAGTGAGCGCGGGTACCCATTGTGATGTGAATTATAGCCCGAGGGGCTGATATTGTGCCATATGATAGCCCGAGGGGCTGATGTTGTTTCATGTGATAGCCCGAGGGGCTGATGTTGTTCATGTAATAGCCCGAGGGGCTGATGTTGTTCCATGTGATAGCCCGAGGGGCTGATGTTGTTCTATGTGATAGCCCGAGGGGCTGATGTTGTTCTGAGATTTGAGCCCGAGGGGCTGGTACTGTTTTATGATGTTGTCCGAGGGGCGGATTTGTTGATATATATATATAGCCCGAGGGGCGATGTTTTACTTCACATGTTTTTACCTGTTGAAAAGAGATTTTACTTGAATTTCTCACTGATGTACTGTTTGCGAATGATGTTTTAAATGCTTCATTATAGAATGCCTTGTGCTTTATGTTTTCTTTCTTTCAGTCATTATTTACGTTTATTACTCACTGAGTTGGAAGTACTCACATTACTCCCTGCACCATGTGTGCAGATTCAGACGTTGTTGGTTCTGCTCCGGAGTATTGATTTCTCCCATCCAGACGGTGATTCAGAGACTACGAGGTAGCTGCTGGCATCCGCAGCCCCGTATCTCATTTATCATGCTGTTTCTATATCCTATAAACAGTTGTGCCAGATATTGTATTTAGTAGACTTGTTATTAGGATTCATAGTGGATCATGACTTGTGATACCCTGGTTTGGGCTGTAGTCGGGATGGTTAGCTATATACTTTTCGCGAATGATTGCTATTATATTGTGCTAGTGGTGTTTTCCTATTAATTGAACTGCTTAAAAATCAGATATTGTTTGGATTGGTTGGCCTTGTCTTCACGAGAGGCGCCATCATGACCGGGTTCGGGGTTAGGGTCGTGACAGCTAGCAGAAATGAATATATTGATTAACTAAATAAAAGGTTTATTGCAAAATTTTATACTAAAAATAAAATATTTTTCAGCTTTTGACCCAGCAGAAAATGATACCAATAATTACTACCAAGAAGAATACATAAATACTTTAATACCAAAGAACCTTCTACTATACATATTTTTTGTCAAGATTATTATTTTTTACATATGTTAGTGCCACCATATATACAATAGACTAAGTTAAAATTGATCTTCCATTGTATATAGGTTAGTTTTGAAGAAAAATATGCCCATCATGCTACTGAAAAATTTAGATACGCTGATAGCTTATGTAATAGCACACAGATAGTATATAGAAGTTTTAATAATATCGTCATACATGCAAAAATTATGATACTAGTCAATGTGCTTCTAAGTATATTCTTATCCCTGAATTCAACTTTGGTCTTCCGAAACTAAAGAATATCCTTTTAGTTTTGTGTGAGAATAATTTTTAGTATATTTATGTTTTGCAAATATAATAAATAAAGCACAAGGACAAATATCCTAGATATTGGACTATATTTATCACAATATGATTTCTTGCACGACCAACTGTATGTTGCACCTTCAAGAGGGATATCAAGATCGACAACATGAATTCTGGTTAAGCCGGAGCAACCAAAGCATTAGGAGGAAACATACACACATGAATAAATTGACAACGAAAAAGTGTTCGTTAAGATACCATCATATTAAATACTTTAAGACTATTGTACATAACTATCTAACGAACATGACAAAATTGATCTTTTGTGTAAGTTTTGATGATGTTCTTTTATTTTAAATTCATGTATTATGCTAATGTAAAATTTTTTTTTGGCATTTAGATGATTGTTATATTATTAAACATACAATTTCTCTCATTAATTAAATTTTATTGTTCCTTCATATAAATAAATGTTTAGATCATCACGTGCCATTATTAACGTGCAACGCACGTTCATAGGTATTAGTTATTATAAAAGCATGAATACAATGTCGGTTTACAAAAATAATTTTATAATATTAAGTATAATAACGCATAATAAAAGGACATAACCGGATTCTAGATGTTAGTTTTAGGACATAATACTACACTTTAGGAATTCTACAGCATTTCTTTTAGGAATCTTATTAGTATAATTACTTTCGGGCGGTCTAATACATGTAAAATTGAATAAATAAATATCTTTAGTCACGTAATCCTATTACTTTTAGGATATATTTTTTAAAAATTTCTATTACTACTTTAAATTGTAAACGTATCATAATGTCCTATTACTAATTTAATTTGAGAATGTATCATATTGTCCCAACTCATTTAGAAAAAGGAGAGCCTATTTTATTATGAAAATATAAATACAATATTAATATACCAAAATAGCCCTAAAATATTAAGCGGAAGAACTCACAGGGAAATGACATAACTGCAATAACCTAATTTTTGGACTATAATACTGTCTTTGCTAATTTTTAGTATTTAATATTTTAAAATTAATAAAATTTTGTCTTCTAAATTCTTATTAAAAATATATAGGAATGTTTAATAAAGTCAATTTCATAAGAATCCTCCGTATTGGCAATACATTACCACTCCATAGTGTCCAATACAATAAATAAATAAATAAATGGACAGCATAAAGAGTTGAAATTGAGAAAAAAATAATCCCACAATAATATATTTTTATATTATATTTGAACTATTTTTCTACTCAAATAATATTTCTTTATCAATTTTTCATGCAATATTAAAAAATACAATTATTAAACAACAATTAAGAAAATATTTAAGAATATAAATGTGTGAGAAAGAGCAAAAAAATGGTTGGTAAGAGTCAATACCGCTCACGATTCTACAAACATAAAGATCTAAAAGTGAAATGTCATATTAATCTTTTACTCTTTGAAAATAAAATTTATAGTGGATAAAATTATAATTAAGATTAAATTTTTAAAACAAGATATGAACTAATATTAAATTTGAATCAACATAGAGTAAATTATTGTTTATGTTAAAACCAAATAACTCATTCTTTTAATTAATTATTTATCAAGAGAATCCAATTCAATTATTGTTTAAATTCATCGTATGAGTAAAATTCTTATTCAAGTAAAAAAAATAAAATCTGAGGATACATAAATTTATTCCACTAAAAGAGCGTTACAACACAAAGTAAAAATGTTAGTATATTATTATGAATCAAAATGTTATACAAGTGACTGAGGAAGCACAATTAAAGCTAAATCCTAATAAAAAACAGTCTTTCACGACTATATTATAAAGAGTGGACTCTGGTATAATGAGATTATTCTTTGTAGATGCCTCCGACAGAATCGAAATAATATTTCTATGTCATGCATTACTTGCAAATATCATATCAAGAGGCATGACACTGTTAGCAATAATAGCAAGTGGTGTACCAACAACGATTTTATTGTGAGGCCACCCACTCTAGATTTTATATACCTCTTCAAACAAATTAAATAACCATCACAAATATATCAAAGCAGAGCAATGGTACTAAATTTATAAGGAAAGAAAAATTGATAATATGGGATGAAGCACTCATGGCAAAGTGTCAAACAATCAAAATAATTGTCCGGAGTTCTTATTAATAAACCGTTTTATAGAAAATTAATGGTTTGGGAGGTGATTTCTGTCAAGTACTACTAGTAGTTCCAAAATCGACAAACCAGAGACTGTAAAGCTAGCTTGCCGAAGTTATACTCCTGGCCTCAAATGAAAAAGATTCAATTGATAAGAAATATAAAGTAAGAACAGATCCAGTATTCAGTGTATTTTTGCTTCGTGTCAGAAACGAAGAAGAGCATCTAATAAAGATGATTTGGTTTTTTCAGAACACTTGGTTATCAATCCTAATGGTAATAGTAGTGCATTTAATAAGAGAAATTTTTCTATCATTAGATTAAAACGTAATTTGTGCTCGCATGATAGAATTAAAAAGATATCTTAGCTAGCAAAATGAATATGTTGATCAACTAAATAAAAGGTTGATTGCAAAATTTTATAATCAAAAAAAATATTTTTCAGTTTTTGACTCAGTAGAAAATGATACCAATATTTACTACCAAGAAGAATACTTAAATACTTTAATACCAAATGGCCTTCTACCATACATGTTTGTTGTCAAGTTTATTATTTCTTATGTATGTTAGTGCCACCGTATATATAATAGACTAAGTTAAAATTGATATTCTATTGTATATAGGTTAATTTTAAAAAAGAAATATGTTTGTGATGCTACTAAAAAATTTAGATACGCCGAATAGCTTATGTAACAGCACACATATGGTATATAGAAGTTTTGATAATAACGTTATACATGCAAAAATCATGATACTGATCAATGTGTTCCTAAGTATATTCTTATCCCTGAATTTCATTTTCTTCTTCCGAAACTAAGGAATATCTTTTTAAATTTATGTGAAAAATAATTTTTAGTATGTTTATGTTTCGCAAAATATAACAAATAAAGTATAAGGACAAACATCCTAAATATTGAATTATATTTACTGTAATATATTTTCTTGAATGAACAACTGTATGTTGCACTTTCAAGAGGGATATCAAGATCGACAAGAAAAGTTTTCGTTAAGGCTGTGCAACCAAAGAATTGGGAGGAAACATACAAAAAAAAAATAATTGTCCACAAAGAAGGGTTTGTTAAGATACCATCACTGTCACGACCCAAAATCTCAACCATGATCGTGATGGCGCCTCTCATGAAGACAAGGCCAGCCAATTCAACTAAACTTCATTCAAACAGTTAAACAATACAAAAATAATATAAGTACGGTTTAATAACAGCAATTTGCGATAAAATAGAGTGAACCATCCCGACTACAGCCCGAACCGGGGTGTCACAAAGTCATGAGCAACTAATGAAAATCCTAATAATAAGATTACTAATACAATATCTTGGCACAATTGTTCGAAGATACTGGAAATAACAAGATAAAAGAGATACGAGGCTGCGGACGCCAACAGCTACCTCGTAGACTCTGAATCGCCGCTTTGACAGTAGTAATCAATGTCTCGGAGCGGAACCGATAACGCCTGAATCTGCACACATGGTGCAGGGAGTAATGTGAGTACTTCCAACTCAGTGAATAATACATATAAATAATGACTGAAAGTAAGAAACACATAAGACTTAGAGAAATCCACGATGGAACAGTAATAACATGTAACATCTCAAATAGATAACATGAAGTAAACGGAAACAACACCAACACAACCAAAATGTAATGCAATGCAATGCAATGCAAGTCATGACTATCGTGGCGGACGTGCCACCCGTTCCCTGGGTACACGGCGCTTACTGTGGGGGGTTCAGTAGCGCAATATCTCGTGACGACGTGTCACCCGATCCATGCATATTATACTTCGTGGCGGCGTGCCACCCGATCCATGCACACTACATCTCGTGGCGGCGTGCCACCCGATCCATTTAAAAATCATTTGAAAATATCATTTAAATTTCAAAATTGAGTTTATGAAATTAATCAATTCAGTAACAATTACCCCTGAAGGGTTCACATAACCGGCGCGAAGCCCAAATATGGCAAGTAGCCCAAATCACGATGACATCAATTAGATTTCAATCATGTATATAGTAGAAATCATCAATCGGGATGGACCAAGTCCCAATCCCCAGAAGTAAACAACCCCATGCTCATCATCGAGCATGTACCTCACCTCAACATAGCCCTATGAGGTGCAAATTCGGGGTTTCGAACCCTCAGGACATCATTTCCAAGCATTACTCACCTCAAACCAGCTAAATCCTTAGCCCGCGACGCCTTTGCCCTTTGAATTGGCCTCCACGTGCGTCGAATCATTAATACTCAGCAAATAATCTTCTTCACCGGATCAAAACACGAAACTCCCAATGTCATCTAAATACATGAATCCCAGAGATTACAGCCCGAATAAAGAACTCGAACAAGACCTGCGACAGGAACACTTGAACTGCAACCTCAACGGGCTGAACGTGGATGGTATTACACAGCTGAAACAAAGTTCTGCTCGTCGACGAATGTGGTGAGACGGCGGCTGTTTTTGGGGTGGTTTGGTGCTGCATTTCAGCTGGTTTTTGGGGTGGTTTGGTGCTGCGTTTCAGCTGGTTTTTGGGTGACGTTTCAGCTACTTTTGGAGCTGTTTTTCTGGTGGTTTGAGGTTGTTTTAAGGTGAGAAAAGAGTTGGTTTTAGGGAGCGGTTTGAGGTCGTTTTCGGACTGTTTCGCAGCTGGGTTTGGCTACGGTTTTTTGCTGATTTTGGGCTTGTTTGGGTGGCCTTTTCAGGTGTATTTGGAGTAGCTTTAATGGCTGCGTTTTTGGGTTGTTTTAGGTGACGATTTTGGTGGTTTAGTAACTGATTTTTGACGAAGAAAAGACTGCTTTAATTTACATGGCTGTTTTTTTTTTTTAAGCAACTTTTCAGCTGGGTTTTGAGGCCGAATTTTGGTAGCTAAAGGTGGTGATTTCTGGTGGTTTAAGGTGTTTGTTTGAGATGGTTTTGCTGCTGATTTTTGTGCAAAAGAGCTGATGCCACAAGGACTTTTGGGCTGAGATTTGAGGTCGTCTTTTGGGGGAAAAACTGCAGGGTTTTTGGCAGCGTTTTGGAGATGATTTGGGGGTGATTTGGAGCTGGTTTATGGACAGTTCTCAGCTCGTTTTTGGAGTCCGTTTAACCACCCAAAACTCACCCGAGCCATACGGGATCCCGTCCGGATATACCAACAAGTCCTAAAACACACTACGCACTTAGTCGAGGCGTTAAATCACATCCAACAATGCTAAAAACACGAATCATACCCCAATTCAAGCCTAATGAAACTAATAAATTCCAACTTCTACATCCGATGCCGAAACCTATCAAATCGAGTCCGATTGACCTAAAATTTTGCACACAAGTCATAAATGACATAATGGACCGATGAACTTTTTCAAAACTGGATTCCGACCCCGATATCAAAAAGTCAACCCCTCGGTCAAACTTTTCAAAAATCTTCTATTTTCAAACCTTTGCCAAAATGCGTTGAATTGTCCTACAAATTTCCAATTTCAAATCTGGACATATGCCTAAGTCTGAAATCAACATACGAAGCTATAGCAACTCTCGGAATTCCATTCCGACCCTCGGATCAAAATCTAGCCTAACAACCGGAAATCGCTAAAATACTAACTTCACCAATTCAAGCCTAATTCTACACGGGACCTCCAAAACCAATTCCGATCACACTCCTAAGTCATAAATCATTTAACAAAACTAGTCGAATCGTCGGAATTCACATTCGAGCCCTCTAACTCATTAGTCAACATCCGGTTGACTTTTTACAACTTAAACCTTCTTGAAAGAGACTAAGTGTCTCATTTCTTACCAAATCTACTCCGAACGCAAATCATTCAACGTGATTACATAAAATACGGATAGCGAAACATAATAAAGCAGAAATGGGAAGAACGTAGCGGTAACTCACGAGACGACTAGCTGGGTCGTCACATTCTCCCCCACTTAAACAAACGTTCGTCCTCGAACGAGTCAAGAAACATGCCTGAAGTCTCAAATAGGTGAGGGTATCTGCTCCGCATCTCCCACTCGGTTTCCCAGGTAGCCTCCTTCAAGGACCGACCTCTCCATTGAACTTTCACTGAAGCTATCTCCTTGGACCTCAACTTCCGAACCTGACGAACCAAAATCGCCAATGGCTCCACCTCATAGGTCAAATTATCATCCAAGTGAATCGTGCTGAAGTCCAAAATATGAGACGGGTCCCCAATATACTTCCGGAGCATAGAAACATGAAATACTGGGTGAACACTCGACAGACTGGGTGGCAAAGCAAGCTCATATGCCACCTCTCCCACTCGTCGAAGTACTTCAAACGGTCCGATATACCGAGGACTCAATTTCCCTTTCTTCCCGAATCTCATAACACCTTTCATGGGCGAAACCTTCAGCAAGACCTTCTCGCCAACCATGTAAGACACATCTCGAACCTTCCTATCGGCATAACTCTTTTGCCTCGACTGCGCTGTACGGAACCTCTCTTGGATTACCTTCACCTTT